>CATQJL010000346.1:0-44831 GCA_958299035.1 Cylicocyclus nassatus
AAAGCAGTGGTATCAACGCAGAGTACTCTAAAATCTGGATTTATTTGAGTATAAATATTATAAATTTCTTCAGGGGAGGAATTGGAAGTAAGTCCAGCAAATGAACCATCAAAATGATAACGGAAAACATTATTACCATGGGATTCAACAAAAAATACATTATTACCTGTAAATGATGTATTTTTCCAAAGCGCAAACCATCTAGAACCATCAGAACCAGAATTTTTATTTATACTATAATCAAAATCATTAAGATCTAAACCCTTTCTGGAATGCTTTATATTCCTAGTCAAAATAAAAGGTGCATTCTGAATTGATATTTCACTAGATTGATCATCACTAAACAAACGAAAAGTCTGCCATAATGGTGTAATTAAATCTATTTCAATATCAGATTTTGAAGGCTCAGTATTTTGGCCTATTGCATCATCATAATAAGGAAATACAATTGGAAGACTATTTGCGGCCGAAATACCGCCACGGGCGGCGGCAGTAGAAATTTGTGTTTGACTACCGAATAATTCAAAATAAAGATAAGAATTTTTTCCACCATTATAATATACTTCATAATAAGGAACTTCATTTAGAAAATCATAATTACTGTCAAATTTTGCACAGACGTTAAAAAAGAAAGTTAACCTCTTATATAAAATAATATCATCTTCTGATACAGAATCAAAAACTAATCCATGAGTTGGGTGAGTATCAAAAAATTCATTTAAACTAATGGAAAACCTCTGCACAGGGATAGCAAATCCATGGGCAATCTTAAGAATTAACTGCAGATCATTGGCGGGGATGCTTGGAACTTGCCACAAGTTATCATTTTTCTGATTGGTAAGGTTTGAGCCGTAGACATCACCAAAGGCCGTACCATTAGTTATATAATTATTCCAATGCTCCCAAACTTGCTGATTACGCACATAAAATGCGTAGTGGTTCTGGTGTATCCTGGTATAGGCGGGCGAGTTCATCACAGCCACCTTGGTAAGGGTATTATGTGACAGGTGCCAAAAATCATCTGGCAATGTTTCATATAATGCCTCCAAAGAGAGTGATCCGAAATTATCACCTCTCAATGAGTTAAAAGACATATCAAATTTAGAATGAGATATATCTCGTTTTCCTTTTCCGTATGAAAATAAGTCTTTAGCCATATTTAAATAGAATTAAAATCAAAATCTACACCTCTAGCAATCTTGCCGAGTTTATTTGATAATCGTTTTTTCTCGTATGCCTGGCGAATCTGGTCATCCATTTTGAGACCCTCTACTGAGCATTTATGCAATTCTTCACAAACTCTGTCCACTTGATCAAGGTACTTATAATGATCTACCTTAACCCATTTACGGATAAATTCAACATCATGATAATTGAAATTAGCCGAGTTCTGTGGTGTGAAATTACAATCCGAGAAATCGAAATTATTATTTCGCAAATATGGGAATAATTCCCAATTATTCAAAATAAACTTCTGTAAATTTTTGTTTGATCTATCCATTAAATCAAGCAATTCAGCGGGATTTAATTTGTCAGGGTGATAAATACGAGTTAAAAATCGTGGATATGCTACTTTATAGACATCATGGCCCTGAACTTGTTCTATAAATAATTTAGATCTGTCCTTAGTAATATTAGCCTCAATCCATTTTTTCCTTAAATCCAGATCATTAGCCATATTACGGCCGATACCACCACCATAACAAGACTGATAAGAAAAACTAGGAGCCGAAATTTGTTGAAATTCATTACCAATGCAAGATTTTACCTGGTGTTTGCCGACATAGTTGCAAGCACCTAAATCGTTGATTGTTCGTACATTGTTTGCGCCATAAGTCCACAATTCATCAACCATATATTTAATATCTGTTTTATGCAATTCTATAGGTTCAAATAGGAGTACATGATAATGGCAACGATGAGAAATATCTCCATATTCGCCAACGGTGTACCACCTAAATTTTAAATTCTTCTCCCATTTGGCACGGTAGTATGGTTTATACTGTTTATCAAATACTTCAAATGTAAATGGATTATACCAATATAATGGCTTGTCATATACTGATTTAATCCAATATTGCATATCCTCCGTAAATTTCATAATATGATCCTTGCGGAGAATACTGTAATCGTAGCGCCTGGCGGCGTAGACTTTAGAGCGATTTAGCATATTTGCAAACAAATAATCAAAATCACCAGGAGCGCACACGGGCAACAACCCGTCTTGATAGGTCAAAGTAATAAAGTGCTTGGATACTGTGCGAGGGTCTTCCAATTCATAGCGACAACGAACAGCCATTTCCGCACGTCTATTATTACGGCATGCGTAACACTTGTTACAGGGTAAGAGAGTAGTATATACTTGGCCTTCACACTCTATCTGCATTATGAACGGGTTTACACACTGCATACATATCACGATTAGACGAAATCCAGGACTCAATATATACTTTCATAAGATACTCCATATTCTGGAACTGTAGAGTACTATACTCTTCAGACCAGAAAACGAACTTGGCGCCAAAGTCAAGTATCCACCAGAATTTATTAGTTCTTATTGCCTGGTAGACATCCAATGTAACAGATAGTCCGCAATACTCGTCCTTGTGATGGTATACGGGCAACTTCTTGGCGGGGACACGATCAATGTATGATTTATGGAAAGGCATCGACTTCCCTTTTACGAATATAGGCATAATTTTAATTTTAAGGGTTAATATGTAAACTTGCCCTAAGGGGGCAATGGCTGACAAACACCGCATTAATCATTTTTTTAAAATTATGGCCCGAATATATCTAGCATGGGAGGGCCATAATTTTAAAAAATAGAAGGGGAGTTTATCAGACCGCTGGCAAAAACACGCTATATGCGCCCGCTGATTACGTAGACATGGGGCGGGCGCATCTATCGTATTTTTGGCAGGTCACGCATGGGGAACGCTCATTCTCGTCAGCGTCTAGACCACCACGGGCGCTACGTCTGGAGGCGCCACGGGTGGGAGTTCTTTAGGTTGCCAACCACGCCCGCGCACGCGAAACGCACGCACGGGCGCGAAATAGGCACCTAAAATGGTAATGATTCATAAACATAATAAAGTACCTGATTATACAACGAGCGTAAAAGATCATCATAATCTTCTGCGAGGATATAAAATGAATCAGAAAATTCAAAGAATAAATCTCCATTCTCATTAGCGGGTAGTGTACTTTCATAACCACCTACACCATAATTGCAAATACATTCCTCAAAATAACGAAGAATCTCCAATCTTTGATTATAAGTTAAAGAATTCATAATAATCAATTTTACGGGTTAAACACTATCTTTATTTTTGATATACAAAGATAATAAAAATATCGAAATAATTAGGTTACGAAAAGGCAAATTTAATGTTAATAAATGGTTAACAGATATTAGATAACTAATTGATAATCAATACTATGTAAAGAATACTTTATATTTTTACATTTGTGGGCGGTAATATATCAAGGCTGTGACCGCCCAAATACAAGAAGAGGCAACGATTACCAAACCAATAATCGTCACCTCAGATGCAGTGTTAATATGTAAAACTGATTTTACCAATGTTAAAAAGTGTTAAAATCCAAAATCTCCATCTCCGAAGTCGAAGAAGTTAAAACCGTGGTTGCGTCTTTTCTTTTTATGTTTCATAGCCTCTTTGGCATTGTCGGACTGCAATTGACGGGTATATTCCTCATAAGCCAGGCGCCATGCTATATCGTCTACTTCTTTAACAGATGGATCGTGGCCGTGTTCTCGAAGATCAGCACGGTATTTCTGGTACAACTTCTTGAAATTGTCCTTTCGTTCACCATTAAGATTATAATAATATTTCTTGGCATATTCGGCCTCTTCAGTCTTCTTGCCATATATGGCCTCTGCATTCTCAGCCTCGATCTTTTCAGTTTCTCCAGATGCAGACTTGCGATCCATAGCCTGTTTAATAGTTTCATTTCTGGTATAGTTATTATACACCTGTACCCAGTTATCCATCTTTAACCAGGATGAGAGAATATCTTTACCAGCCGAGGAGAGATCCACACCTACAGACTCCAGGAACCCGACAGCAGAACCAAGTAAATTTGGATCCAAGTTGTGGTTTCGTAGAAAATCTTTAATATAATTAATAGAAGAGGCGATCTTCTCGTTCTCCATAGACATCTTTCTAATTTCCTCGTCAGTCTTGGGCGCTTGGTAGTCGGTTATATACTCAGCCTGGGTATTAGATAAATTAGCAGACGCATAATTATTTTTAACCTGGGACGGTATCAATTTATCAGCCGTTTGGCGGTTGAGATGCGCTTGGGTCTTATTAACACCTACCTGAGAATCATTGACTTTAATTTGAGATTGTCCAAGATCAGTTTGAGTTCCAGAAATATAAGTAGCCTCTGCAGAGGTCTTGTTTACTGTTGCCTCAAGGGCGGCTAGTTCCTGGTCAAGTAATTTTTGAATGCGGTCTCTTTGGGCATCATTGAGGTTAACATTACTAGCCATTTCAGCCATACGGGCAATACTTTCCTGTATTGTCTGAAGATTGCGTTCATGCAAAGACAAGGTATCCGTAGAAGTTGCATTAGTTTCAGCGTTATTTTTGCGTATTTGTGACGATATCAAATCTACGTCAGCGCCAACTTGTTGTTTTTGAAGTAAATACTGCAGTGCCTGGAGCAATGCGGGATTTTCATTGATAGAACTGGCTACGGCCTGGGGCGTGTCTGGCATAGATGCGGATCCGGACGAACTTGTTGAGGGCGACATCTGGCCATACATAAGACCAGGGGACAAACCGGCCTCTCTATATCTAAGAACCTGGTTCGCCTCTCTGTTCCACTCATTGGCACTGTTCGAAAGTCCGAGTTGGTTTCTATATTGAAGTTGTGCATTCTCTCTGGCATCTTCCTGAGCGTGTATGCGATTACGTTTATTACGCCAATCTTTAAACAAATCACGGCCGAAGTCTAGCGCACCAACAGCGAGGCCCCAAGGGCCAGAACTAACCAGACCTTTGGCCGCACTTGCGACAGGTTCGACAGTTGATCCTTGAGACTGTGTTTGTTGATGTTGTTGAGAGGTCTGTACTGGTGGATCGTTATCTAACATAATTACTGTATTTGCGGATTAACAGGGTTTATGTTATTGGCTATCCTGGAAGTATCATTTGTTTTCTTCTGATCTTCCAGATAATTAAAATATTTTTGTGGATCCAATGTGCGGTAATACAAAGGATCTTGTGCTGCAAAGAAATCTAGAGGCCTGTCCGATTCTTCCATATATTCAGGAATAGACGCACCGTCAAGATCTATTTGATTGGCCATTATATTTGAAATCGAAGTGTTCAACTGTACACACTGGTTTTTCATTTGGCCTTGATTATTATATTTGTAATTCATACGCAATCAATTATTTAGAATGTGGAGTACATACATAAGGTAATGCACGGGACACATACGAGTTAATAAAAATATCCAGGAGAAATTTAGAATCCAAATAATCTGCCTGGACTACAAACATTTTATTCAATTCCTCAGAATCAGCCAGGAACTCCCAATTAACAAATTCGTGGCTAAGTATGGGCTGAGAGTTAAACTTTCTGAAACTCTGCCAATACTTAAGGGCATATTTAAATACACCATGGCACTGATCCAATTTAAATTTATAGGTTGAGAACCTGGGGACATAACCAAATACATTATCCAATGAGGTGCCAGATTTTTGAGCAACATTCAAAACACTAGGATAATGAGCGGGGCCACCAATCAAATTAACTTTTTGCTGCCTTGGGTTACCCTGGCCATTATATTTCACACGCCCATTTCCTAAGTTCTCGCGGAAAACGGGTTCACCCGTAATCAACTGATCAGACATATTAAACGGCCTAGATGGCTGAGTACCGAAATTAATTTCTTTCTGGAGTATCGATTCATTGCCGATATTGGCGAAGTCAATTGTTGGATAATCCAAATATGACTTTTTGGGAATCCACATTTTTTCAACACCTTGGTAATATTGGCTTTCGACAGTATGAGAAACCAAAACCAAAATAAATCCGTGTTCGTTACATTTCTGATGAACAAGGTTTCCATCTCCACGGGCAGAACCTAGACCGGTTCTAGTTCCTTGGGGCGTCTGGTCGGTTTGTGAGGTCTGAACAACTTCACCAATATTAATATCAACGTGATCAGATCCACATAATTGAGGTGTCAAATTTTCAATTTCAGGAGTAGTGCCGAATATGGCATTAAAGAAACCTTTTACAGATCTAGCCTGGGCGATACGTTCAAACCATCCTTGTTTGGCCTCATTGGTACGGAGTTCGTTAACAGTAGAACCAAGTTCTACCTGGTTAGCGCCAGACATAGGATCCAACATTGCAGAACTGAAATAATCTTTATTAAAATTCTGGTACTTTTTATGTAATAAACCATTATAATAATTGGGCAAATAAAATTTACTAGTAAACAAATCAGAAAATACAGTCTTTGTTACAAATGAAGTAGTAGAACCTTCATACATCCAGGATTGCCCATAATACAACTGATCCAATACCATGTTATCAAGAAAATAACCTGTAAGTATACAGAATAGATCCGTATAATTACGGATATTTACATAATGATGTTTACCATCTAGGACACGGTAAATATCAGAATAGGCACCGCCATAGATTGTTACATCTTCTGTAATACCTGTTTTAGGTTGTGCACAGAAAGGAATTACCCAAGAATTTAATTTGGTTTGGCCTATTAGTTTATCTTGCCAAAACTCTGGTAATATTTCCGGAGAAATCAAAGTGGGATCTGAAAGGAATAATCTTCGTGGATGGTCAAACAAGGCAAAGCCGTTTGTTTGGCGATAATCCAACTCGGGAGAAGAAACAGCCAAATTTCTGAAATGATCATTCCAAATCTTACTGTATCCAAAGAAAGGCAAGGCATTAAAACTCTCAAACCTGTAATCCAAAGTATTTCGGACGGCCAACGCATCCACGGGTAAATTAAAATCATCCAGGAGCGAGGCCACACTCATACACTGATATATTAAGAAAGCAAGGCTAAAATATCCTAAATTATCAGTTAAAGGATGCTGTACAGGTACGAAACGTGAATAATAACTAAGGGGCGAATCTGTATATGCTTGAGTATCGGCGTAAATTGGTAATATAACATCGCACGGTAAGTTCGCACCAATAGTCTTAAATAGTCCTAAATGTCCAGTAGAGCCAGATTCTGACAAATCAAAGGCAGATACAAAACGAGAAGCATTTTGTAATTTAGAATAATCCGAAAATTCGGTACCTTTATGCAACCAGGTGGGTGATCCTGTATATGAAAAAGATGTTGTGTCATTATCCAACATTGCTAAGGGTAAATTTGTAGTTGCCCTAAAATCTGGATTTATTTGAGTATAAATATTATAAATTTCTTCAGGGGAGGAATTGGAAGTAAGTCCAGCAAATGAACCATCAAAATGATAACGGAAAACATTATTACCATGGGATTCAACAAAAAATACATTATTACCTGTAAATGATGTATTTTTCCAAAGCGCAAACCATCTAGAACCATCAGAACCAGAATTTTTATTTATACTATAATCAAAATCATTAAGATCTAAACCCTTTCTGGAATGCTTTATATTCCTAGTCAAAATAAAAGGTGCATTCTGAATTGATATTTCACTAGATTGATCATCACTAAACAAACGAAAAGTCTGCCATAATGGTGTAATTAAATCTATTTCAATATCAGATTTTGAAGGCTCAGTATTTTGGCCTATTGCATCATCATAATAAGGAAATACAATTGGAAGACTATTTGCGGCCGAAATACCGCCACGGGCGGCGGCAGTAGAAATTTGTGTTTGACTACCGAATAATTCAAAATAAAGATAAGAATTTTTTCCACCATTATAATATACTTCATAATAAGGAACTTCATTTAGAAAATCATAATTACTGTCAAATTTTGCACAGACGTTAAAAAAGAAAGTTAACCTCTTATATAAAATAATATCATCTTCTGATACAGAATCAAAAACTAATCCATGAGTTGGGTGAGTATCAAAAAATTCATTTAAACTAATGGAAAACCTCTGCACAGGGATAGCAAATCCATGGGCAATCTTAAGAATTAACTGCAGATCATTGGCGGGGATGCTTGGAACTTGCCACAAGTTATCATTTTTCTGATTGGTAAGGTTTGAGCCGTAGACATCACCAAAGGCCGTACCATTAGTTATATAATTATTCCAATGCTCCCAAACTTGCTGATTACGCACATAAAATGCGTAGTGGTTCTGGTGTATCCTGGTATAGGCGGGCGAGTTCATCACAGCCACCTTGGTAAGGGTATTATGTGACAGGTGCCAAAAATCATCTGGCAATGTTTCATATAATGCCTCCAAAGAGAGTGATCCGAAATTATCACCTCTCAATGAGTTAAAAGACATATCAAATTTAGAATGAGATATATCTCGTTTTCCTTTTCCGTATGAAAATAAGTCTTTAGCCATATTTAAATAGAATTAAAATCAAAATCTACACCTCTAGCAATCTTGCCGAGTTTATTTGATAATCGTTTTTTCTCGTATGCCTGGCGAATCTGGTCATCCATTTTGAGACCCTCTACTGAGCATTTATGCAATTCTTCACAAACTCTGTCCACTTGATCAAGGTACTTATAATGATCTACCTTAACCCATTTACGGATAAATTCAACATCATGATAATTGAAATTAGCCGAGTTCTGTGGTGTGAAATTACAATCCGAGAAATCGAAATTATTATTTCGCAAATATGGGAATAATTCCCAATTATTCAAAATAAACTTCTGTAAATTTTTGTTTGATCTATCCATTAAATCAAGCAATTCAGCGGGATTTAATTTGTCAGGGTGATAAATACGAGTTAAAAATCGTGGATATGCTACTTTATAGACATCATGGCCCTGAACTTGTTCTATAAATAATTTAGATCTGTCCTTAGTAATATTAGCCTCAATCCATTTTTTCCTTAAATCCAGATCATTAGCCATATTACGGCCGATACCACCACCATAACAAGACTGATAAGAAAAACTAGGAGCCGAAATTTGTTGAAATTCATTACCAATGCAAGATTTTACCTGGTGTTTGCCGACATAGTTGCAAGCACCTAAATCGTTGATTGTTCGTACATTGTTTGCGCCATAAGTCCACAATTCATCAACCATATATTTAATATCTGTTTTATGCAATTCTATAGGTTCAAATAGGAGTACATGATAATGGCAACGATGAGAAATATCTCCATATTCGCCAACGGTGTACCACCTAAATTTTAAATTCTTCTCCCATTTGGCACGGTAGTATGGTTTATACTGTTTATCAAATACTTCAAATGTAAATGGATTATACCAATATAATGGCTTGTCATATACTGATTTAATCCAATATTGCATATCCTCCGTAAATTTCATAATATGATCCTTGCGGAGAATACTGTAATCGTAGCGCCTGGCGGCGTAGACTTTAGAGCGATTTAAGCATATTTGCAAACAAATAATCAAAATCACCAGGAGCGCACACGGGCAACAACCCGTCTTGATAGGTCAAAGTAATAAAGTGCTTGGATACTGTGCGAGGGTCTTCCAATTCATAGCGACAACGAACAGCCATTTCCGCACGTCTATTATTACGGCATGCGTAACACTTGTTACAGGGTAAGAGAGTAGTATATACTTGGCCTTCACACTCTATCTGCATTATGAACGGGTTTACACACTGCATACATATCACGATTAGACGAAATCCAGGACTCAATATATACTTTCATAAGATACTCCATATTCTGGAACTGTAGAGTACTATACTCTTCAGACCAGAAAACGAACTTGGCGCCAAAGTCAAGTATCCACCAGAATTTATTAGTTCTTATTGCCTGGTAGACATCCAATGTAACAGATAGTCCGCAATACTCGTCCTTGTGATGGTATACGGGCAACTTCTTGGCGGGGACACGATCAATGTATGATTTATGGAAAGGCATCGACTTCCCTTTTACGAATATAGGCATAATTTTAATTTTAAGGGTTAATATGTAAACTTGCCCTAAGGGGGCAATGGCTGACAAACACCGCATTAATCATTTTTTTAAAATTATGGCCCGAATATATCTAGCATGGGAGGGCCATAATTTTAAAAAATAGAAGGGGAGTTTATCAGACCGCTGGCAAAAACACGCTATATGCGCCCGCTGATTACGTAGACATGGGGCGGGCGCATCTATCGTATTTTTGGCAGGTCACGCATGGGGAACGCTCATTCTCGTCAGCGTCTAGACCACCACGGGCGCTACGTCTGGAGGCGCCACGGGTGGGAGTTCTTTAGGTTGCCAACCACGCCCGCGCACGCGAAACGCACGCACGGGCGCGAAATAGGCACCTAAAATGGTAATGATTCATAAACATAATAAAGTACCTGATTATACAACGAGCGTAAAAGATCATCATAATCTTCTGCGAGGATATAAAATGAATCAGAAAATTCAAAGAATAAATCTCCATTCTCATTAGCGGGTAGTGTACTTTCATAACCACCTACACCATAATTGCAAATACATTCCTCAAAATAACGAAGAATCTCCAATCTTTGATTATAAGTTAAAGAATTCATAATAATCAATTTTACGGGTTAAACACTATCTTTATTTTTGATATACAAAGATAATAAAAATATCGAAATAATTAGGTTACGAAAAGGCAAATTTAATGTTAATAAATGGTTAACAGATATTAGATAACTAATTGATAATCAATACTATGTAAAGAATACTTTATATTTTTACATTTGTGGGCGGTAATATATCAAGGCTGTGACCGCCCAAATACAAGAAGAGGCAACGATTACCAAACCAATAATCGTCACCTCAGATGCAGTGTTAATATGTAAAACTGATTTTACCAATGTTAAAAAGTGTTAAAATCCAAAATCTCCATCTCCGAAGTCGAAGAAGTTAAAACCGTGGTTGCGTCTTTTCTTTTTATGTTTCATAGCCTCTTTGGCATTGTCGGACTGCAATTGACGGGTATATTCCTCATAAGCCAGGCGCCATGCTATATCGTCTACTTCTTTAACAGATGGATCGTGGCCGTGTTCTCGAAGATCAGCACGGTATTTCTGGTACAACTTCTTGAAATTGTCCTTTCGTTCACCATTAAGATTATAATAATATTTCTTGGCATATTCGGCCTCTTCAGTCTTCTTGCCATATATGGCCTCTGCATTCTCAGCCTCGATCTTTTCAGTTTCTCCAGATGCAGACTTGCGATCCATAGCCTGTTTAATAGTTTCATTTCTGGTATAGTTATTATACACCTGTACCCAGTTATCCATCTTTAACCAGGATGAGAGAATATCTTTACCAGCCGAGGAGAGATCCACACCTACAGACTCCAGGAACCCGACAGCAGAACCAAGTAAATTTGGATCCAAGTTGTGGTTTCGTAGAAAATCTTTAATATAATTAATAGAAGAGGCGATCTTCTCGTTCTCCATAGACATCTTTCTAATTTCCTCGTCAGTCTTGGGCGCTTGGTAGTCGGTTATATACTCAGCCTGGGTATTAGATAAATTAGCAGACGCATAATTATTTTTAACCTGGGACGGTATCAATTTATCAGCCGTTTGGCGGTTGAGATGCGCTTGGGTCTTATTAACACCTACCTGAGAATCATTGACTTTAATTTGAGATTGTCCAAGATCAGTTTGAGTTCCAGAAATATAAGTAGCCTCTGCAGAGGTCTTGTTTACTGTTGCCTCAAGGGCGGCTAGTTCCTGGTCAAGTAATTTTTGAATGCGGTCTCTTTGGGCATCATTGAGGTTAACATTACTAGCCATTTCAGCCATACGGGCAATACTTTCCTGTATTGTCTGAAGATTGCGTTCATGCAAAGACAAGGTATCCGTAGAAGTTGCATTAGTTTCAGCGTTATTTTTGCGTATTTGTGACGATATCAAATCTACGTCAGCGCCAACTTGTTGTTTTTGAAGTAAATACTGCAGTGCCTGGAGCAATGCGGGATTTTCATTGATAGAACTGGCTACGGCCTGGGGCGTGTCTGGCATAGATGCGGATCCGGACGAACTTGTTGAGGGCGACATCTGGCCATACATAAGACCAGGGGACAAACCGGCCTCTCTATATCTAAGAACCTGGTTCGCCTCTCTGTTCCACTCATTGGCACTGTTCGAAAGTCCGAGTTGGTTTCTATATTGAAGTTGTGCATTCTCTCTGGCATCTTCCTGAGCGTGTATGCGATTACGTTTATTACGCCAATCTTTAAACAAATCACGGCCGAAGTCTAGCGCACCAACAGCGAGGCCCCAAGGGCCAGAACTAACCAGACCTTTGGCCGCACTTGCGACAGGTTCGACAGTTGATCCTTGAGACTGTGTTTGTTGATGTTGTTGAGAGGTCTGTACTGGTGGATCGTTATCTAACATAATTACTGTATTTGCGGATTAACAGGGTTTATGTTATTGGCTATCCTGGAAGTATCATTTGTTTTCTTCTGATCTTCCAGATAATTAAAATATTTTTGTGGATCCAATGTGCGGTAATACAAAGGATCTTGTGCTGCAAAGAAATCTAGAGGCCTGTCCGATTCTTCCATATATTCAGGAATAGACGCACCGTCAAGATCTATTTGATTGGCCATTATATTTGAAATCGAAGTGTTCAACTGTACACACTGGTTTTTCATTTGGCCTTGATTATTATATTTGTAATTCATACGCAATCAATTATTTAGAATGTGGAGTACATACATAAGGTAATGCACGGGACACATACGAGTTAATAAAAATATCCAGGAGAAATTTAGAATCCAAATAATCTGCCTGGACTACAAACATTTTATTCAATTCCTCAGAATCAGCCAGGAACTCCCAATTAACAAATTCGTGGCTAAGTATGGGCTGAGAGTTAAACTTTCTGAAACTCTGCCAATACTTAAGGGCATATTTAAATACACCATGGCACTGATCCAATTTAAATTTATAGGTTGAGAACCTGGGGACATAACCAAATACATTATCCAATGAGGTGCCAGATTTTTGAGCAACATTCAAAACACTAGGATAATGAGCGGGGCCACCAATCAAATTAACTTTTTGCTGCCTTGGGTTACCCTGGCCATTATATTTCACACGCCCATTTCCTAAGTTCTCGCGGAGAAACGGGTTCACCCGTAATCAACTGATCAGACATATTAAACGGCCTAGATGGCTGAGTACCGAAATTAATTTCTTTCTGGAGTATCGATTCATTGCCGATATTGGCGAAGTCAATTGTTGGATAATCCAAATATGACTTTTTGGGAATCCACATTTTTTCAACACCTTGGTAATATTGGCTTTCGACAGTATGAGAAACCAAAACCAAAATAAATCCGTGTTCGTTACATTTCTGATGAACAAGGTTTCCATCTCCACGGGCAGAACCTAGACCGGTTCTAGTTCCTTGGGGCGTCTGGTCGGTTTGTGAGGTCTGAACAACTTCACCAATATTAATATCAACGTGATCAGATCCACATAATTGAGGTGTCAAATTTTCAATTTCAGGAGTAGTGCCGAATATGGCATTAAAGAAACCTTTTACAGATCTAGCCTGGGCGATACGTTCAAACCATCCTTGTTTGGCCTCATTGGTACGGAGTTCGTTAACAGTAGAACCAAGTTCTACCTGGTTAGCGCCAGACATAGGATCCAACATTGCAGAACTGAAATAATCTTTATTAAAATTCTGGTACTTTTTATGTAATAAACCATTATAATAATTGGGCAAATAAAATTTACTAGTAAACAAATCAGAAAATACAGTCTTTGTTACAAATGAAGTAGTAGAACCTTCATACATCCAGGATTGCCCATAATACAACTGATCCAATACCATGTTATCAAGAAAATAACCTGTAAGTATACAGAATAGATCCGTATAATTACGGATATTTACATAATGATGTTTACCATCTAGGACACGGTAAATATCAGAATAGGCACCGCCATAGATTGTTACATCTTCTGTAATACCTGTTTTAGGTTGTGCACAGAAAGGAATTACCCAAGAATTTAATTTGGTTTGGCCTATTAGTTTATCTTGCCAAAACTCTGGTAATATTTCCGGAGAAATCAAAGTGGGATCTGAAAGGAATAATCTTCGTGGATGGTCAAACAAGGCAAAGCCGTTTGTTTGGCGATAATCCAACTCGGGAGAAGAAACAGCCAAATTTCTGAAATGATCATTCCAAATCTTACTGTATCCAAAGAAAGGCAAGGCATTAAAACTCTCAAACCTGTAATCCAAAGTATTTCGGACGGCCAACGCATCCACGGGTAAATTAAAATCATCCAGGAGCGAGGCCACACTCATACACTGATATATTAAGAAAGCAAGGCTAAAATATCCTAAATTATCAGTTAAAGGATGCTGTACAGGTACGAAACGTGAATAATAACTAAGGGGCGAATCTGTATATGCTTGAGTATCGGCGTAAATTGGTAATATAACATCGCACGGTAAGTTCGCACCAATAGTCTTAAATAGTCCTAAATGTCCAGTAGAGCCAGATTCTGACAAATCAAAGGCAGATACAAAACGAGAAGCATTTTGTAATTTAGAATAATCCGAAAATTCGGTACCTTTATGCAACCAGGTGGGTGATCCTGTATATGAAAAAGATGTTGTGTCATTATCCAACATTGCTAAGGGTAAATTTGTAGTTGCCCTAAAATCTGGATTTATTTGAGTATAAATATTATAAATTTCTTCAGGGGAGGAATTGGAAGTAAGTCCAGCAAATGAACCATCAAAATGATAACGGAAAACATTATTACCATGGGATTCAACAAAAAATACATTATTACCTGTAAATGATGTATTTTTCCAAAGCGCAAACCATCTAGAACCATCAGAACCAGAATTTTTATTTATACTATAATCAAAATCATTAAGATCTAAACCCTTTCTGGAATGCTTTATATTCCTAGTCAAAATAAAAGGTGCATTCTGAATTGATATTTCACTAGATTGATCATCACTAAACAAACGAAAAGTCTGCCATAATGGTGTAATTAAATCTATTTCAATATCAGATTTTGAAGGCTCAGTATTTTGGCCTATTGCATCATCATAATAAGGAAATACAATTGGAAGACTATTTGCGGCCGAAATACCGCCACGGGCGGCGGCAGTAGAAATTTGTGTTTGACTACCGAATAATTCAAAATAAAGATAAGAATTTTTTCCACCATTATAATATACTTCATAATAAGGAACTTCATTTAGAAAATCATAATTACTGTCAAATTTTGCACAGACGTTAAAAAAGAAAGTTAACCTCTTATATAAAATAATATCATCTTCTGATACAGAATCAAAAACTAATCCATGAGTTGGGTGAGTATCAAAAAATTCATTTAAACTAATGGAAAACCTCTGCACAGGGATAGCAAATCCATGGGCAATCTTAAGAATTAACTGCAGATCATTGGCGGGGATGCTTGGAACTTGCCACAAGTTATCATTTTTCTGATTGGTAAGGTTTGAGCCGTAGACATCACCAAAGGCCGTACCATTAGTTATATAATTATTCCAATGCTCCCAAACTTGCTGATTACGCACATAAAATGCGTAGTGGTTCTGGTGTATCCTGGTATAGGCGGGCGAGTTCATCACAGCCACCTTGGTAAGGGTATTATGTGACAGGTGCCAAAAATCATCTGGCAATGTTTCATATAATGCCTCCAAAGAGAGTGATCCGAAATTATCACCTCTCAATGAGTTAAAAGACATATCAAATTTAGAATGAGATATATCTCGTTTTCCTTTTCCGTATGAAAATAAGTCTTTAGCCATATTTAAATAGAATTAAAATCAAAATCTACACCTCTAGCAATCTTGCCGAGTTTATTTGATAATCGTTTTTTCTCGTATGCCTGGCGAATCTGGTCATCCATTTTGAGACCCTCTACTGAGCATTTATGCAATTCTTCACAAACTCTGTCCACTTGATCAAGGTACTTATAATGATCTACCTTAACCCATTTACGGATAAATTCAACATCATGATAATTGAAATTAGCCGAGTTCTGTGGTGTGAAATTACAATCCGAGAAATCGAAATTATTATTTCGCAAATATGGGAATAATTCCCAATTATTCAAAATAAACTTCTGTAAATTTTTGTTTGATCTATCCATTAAATCAAGCAATTCAGCGGGATTTAATTTGTCAGGGTGATAAATACGAGTTAAAAATCGTGGATATGCTACTTTATAGACATCATGGCCCTGAACTTGTTCTATAAATAATTTAGATCTGTCCTTAGTAATATTAGCCTCAATCCATTTTTTCCTTAAATCCAGATCATTAGCCATATTACGGCCGATACCACCACCATAACAAGACTGATAAGAAAAACTAGGAGCCGAAATTTGTTGAAATTCATTACCAATGCAAGATTTTACCTGGTGTTTGCCGACATAGTTGCAAGCACCTAAATCGTTGATTGTTCGTACATTGTTTGCGCCATAAGTCCACAATTCATCAACCATATATTTAATATCTGTTTTATGCAATTCTATAGGTTCAAATAGGAGTACATGATAAGGCAACGATGAGAAATATCTCCATATTCGCCAACGGTGTACCACCTAAATTTTAAATTCTTCTCCCATTTGGCACGGTAGTATGGTTTATACTGTTTATCAAATACTTCAAATGTAAATGGATTATACCAATATAATGGCTTGTCATATACTGATTTAATCCAATATTGCATATCCTCCGTAAATTTCATAATATGATCCTTGCGGAGAATACTGTAATCGTAGCGCCTGGCGGCGTAGACTTTAGAGCGATTTAGCATATTTGCAAACAAATAATCAAAATCACCAGGAGCGCACACGGGCAACAACCCGTCTTGATAGGTCAAAGTAATAAAGTGCTTGGATACTGTGCGAGGGTCTTCCAATTCATAGCGACAACGAACAGCCATTTCCGCACGTCTATTATTACGGCATGCGTAACACTTGTTACAGGGTAAGAGAGTAGTATATACTTGGCCTTCACACTCTATCTGCATTATGAACGGGTTTACACACTGCATACATATCACGATTAGACGAAATCCAGGACTCAATATATACTTTCATAAGATACTCCATATTCTGGAACTGTAGAGTACTATACTCTTCAGACCAGAAAACGAACTTGGCGCCAAAGTCAAGTATCCACCAGAATTTATTAGTTCTTATTGCCTGGTAGACATCCAATGTAACAGATAGTCCGCAATACTCGTCCTTGTGATGGTATACGGGCAACTTCTTGGCGGGGACACGATCAATGTATGATTTATGGAAAGGCATCGACTTCCCTTTTACGAATATAGGCATAATTTTAATTTTAAGGGTTAATATGTAAACTTGCCCTAAGGGGGCAATGGCTGACAAACACCGCATTAATCATTTTTTTAAAATTATGGCCCGAATATATCTAGCATGGGAGGGCCATAATTTTAAAAAATAGAAGGGGAGTTTATCAGACCGCTGGCAAAAACACGCTATATGCGCCCGCTGATTACGTAGACATGGGGCGGGCGCATCTATCGTATTTTTGGCAGGTCACGCATGGGGAACGCTCATTCTCGTCAGCGTCTAGACCACCACGGGCGCTACGTCTGGAGGCGCCACGGGTGGGAGTTCTTTAGGTTGCCAACCACGCCCGCGCACGCGAAACGCACGCACGGGCGCGAAATAGGCACCTAAAATGGTAATGATTCATAAACATAATAAAGTACCTGATTATACAACGAGCGTAAAAGATCATCATAATCTTCTGCGAGGATATAAAATGAATCAGAAAATTCAAAGAATAAATCTCCATTCTCATTAGCGGGTAGTGTACTTTCATAACCACCTACACCATAATTGCAAATACATTCCTCAAAATAACGAAGAATCTCCAATCTTTGATTATAAGTTAAAGAATTCATAATAATCAATTTTACGGGTTAAACACTATCTTTATTTTTGATATACAAAGATAATAAAAATATCGAAATAATTAGGTTACGAAAAGGCAAATTTAATGTTAATAAATGGTTAACAGATATTAGATAACTAATTGATAATCAATACTATGTAAAGAATACTTTATATTTTTACATTTGTGGGCGGTAATATATCAAGGCTGTGACCGCCCAAATACAAGAAGAGGCAACGATTACCAAACCAATAATCGTCACCTCAGATGCAGTGTTAATATGTAAAACTGATTTTACCAATGTTAAAAAGTGTTAAAATCCAAAATCTCCATCTCCGAAGTCGAAGAAGTTAAAACCGTGGTTGCGTCTTTTCTTTTTATGTTTCATAGCCTCTTTGGCATTGTCGGACTGCAATTGACGGGTATATTCCTCATAAGCCAGGCGCCATGCTATATCGTCTACTTCTTTAACAGATGGATCGTGGCCGTGTTCTCGAAGATCAGCACGGTATTTCTGGTACAACTTCTTGAAATTGTCCTTTCGTTCACCATTAAGATTATAATAATATTTCTTGGCATATTCGGCCTCTTCAGTCTTCTTGCCATATATGGCCTCTGCATTCTCAGCCTCGATCTTTTCAGTTTCTCCAGATGCAGACTTGCGATCCATAGCCTGTTTAATAGTTTCATTTCTGGTATAGTTATTATACACCTGTACCCAGTTATCCATCTTTAACCAGGATGAGAGAATATCTTTACCAGCCGAGGAGAGATCCACACCTACAGACTCCAGGAACCCGACAGCAGAACCAAGTAAATTTGGATCCAAGTTGTGGTTTCGTAGAAAATCTTTAATATAATTAATAGAAGAGGCGATCTTCTCGTTCTCCATAGACATCTTTCTAATTTCCTCGTCAGTCTTGGGCGCTTGGTAGTCGGTTATATACTCAGCCTGGGTATTAGATAAATTAGCAGACGCATAATTATTTTTAACCTGGGACGGTATCAATTTATCAGCCGTTTGGCGGTTGAGATGCGCTTGGGTCTTATTAACACCTACCTGAGAATCATTGACTTTAATTTGAGATTGTCCAAGATCAGTTTGAGTTCCAGAAATATAAGTAGCCTCTGCAGAGGTCTTGTTTACTGTTGCCTCAAGGGCGGCTAGTTCCTGGTCAAGTAATTTTTGAATGCGGTCTCTTTGGGCATCATTGAGGTTAACATTACTAGCCATTTCAGCCATACGGGCAATACTTTCCTGTATTGTCTGAAGATTGCGTTCATGCAAAGACAAGGTATCCGTAGAAGTTGCATTAGTTTCAGCGTTATTTTTGCGTATTTGTGACGATATCAAATCTACGTCAGCGCCAACTTGTTGTTTTTGAAGTAAATACTGCAGTGCCTGGAGCAATGCGGGATTTTCATTGATAGAACTGGCTACGGCCTGGGGCGTGTCTGGCATAGATGCGGATCCGGACGAACTTGTTGAGGGCGACATCTGGCCATACATAAGACCAGGGGACAAACCGGCCTCTCTATATCTAAGAACCTGGTTCGCCTCTCTGTTCCACTCATTGGCACTGTTCGAAAGTCCGAGTTGGTTTCTATATTGAAGTTGTGCATTCTCTCTGGCATCTTCCTGAGCGTGTATGCGATTACGTTTATTACGCCAATCTTTAAACAAATCACGGCCGAAGTCTAGCGCACCAACAGCGAGGCCCCAAGGGCCAGAACTAACCAGACCTTTGGCCGCACTTGCGACAGGTTCGACAGTTGATCCTTGAGACTGTGTTTGTTGATGTTGTTGAGAGGTCTGTACTGGTGGATCGTTATCTAACATAATTACTGTATTTGCGGATTAACAGGGTTTATGTTATTGGCTATCCTGGAAGTATCATTTGTTTTCTTCTGATCTTCCAGATAATTAAAATATTTTTGTGGATCCAATGTGCGGTAATACAAAGGATCTTGTGCTGCAAAGAAATCTAGAGGCCTGTCCGATTCTTCCATATATTCAGGAATAGACGCACCGTCAAGATCTATTTGATTGGCCATTATATTTGAAATCGAAGTGTTCAACTGTACACACTGGTTTTTCATTTGGCCTTGATTATTATATTTGTAATTCATACGCAATCAATTATTTAGAATGTGGAGTACATACATAAGGTAATGCACGGGACACATACGAGTTAATAAAAATATCCAGGAGAAATTTAGAATCCAAATAATCTGCCTGGACTACAAACATTTTATTCAATTCCTCAGAATCAGCCAGGAACTCCCAATTAACAAATTCGTGGCTAAGTATGGGCTGAGAGTTAAACTTTCTGAAACTCTGCCAATACTTAAGGGCATATTTAAATACACCATGGCACTGATCCAATTTAAATTTATAGGTTGAGAACCTGGGGACATAACCAAATACATTATCCAATGAGGTGCCAGATTTTTGAGCAACATTCAAAACACTAGGATAATGAGCGGGGCCACCAATCAAATTAACTTTTTGCTGCCTTGGGTTACCCTGGCCATTATATTTCACACGCCCATTTCCTAAGTTCTCGCGGAAAACGGGTTCACCCGTAATCAACTGATCAGACATATTAAACGGCCTAGATGGCTGAGTACCGAAATTAATTTCTTTCTGGAGTATCGATTCATTGCCGATATTGGCGAAGTCAATTGTTGGATAATCCAAATATGACTTTTTGGGAATCCACATTTTTTCAACACCTTGGTAATATTGGCTTTCGACAGTATGAGAAACCAAAACCAAAATAAATCCGTGTTCGTTACATTTCTGATGAACAAGGTTTCCATCTCCACGGGCAGAACCTAGACCGGTTCTAGTTCCTTGGGGCGTCTGGTCGGTTTGTGAGGTCTGAACAACTTCACCAATATTAATATCAACGTGATCAGATCCACATAATTGAGGTGTCAAATTTTCAATTTCAGGAGTAGTGCCGAATATGGCATTAAAGAAACCTTTTACAGATCTAGCCTGGGCGATACGTTCAAACCATCCTTGTTTGGCCTCATTGGTACGGAGTTCGTTAACAGTAGAACCAAGTTCTACCTGGTTAGCGCCAGACATAGGATCCAACATTGCAGAACTGAAATAATCTTTATTAAAATTCTGGTACTTTTTATGTAATAAACCATTATAATAATTGGGCAAATAAAATTTACTAGTAAACAAATCAGAAAATACAGTCTTTGTTACAAATGAAGTAGTAGAACCTTCATACATCCAGGATTGCCCATAATACAACTGATCCAATACCATGTTATCAAGAAAATAACCTGTAAGTATACAGAATAGATCCGTATAATTACGGATATTTACATAATGATGTTTACCATCTAGGACACGGTAAATATCAGAATAGGCACCGCCATAGATTGTTACATCTTCTGTAATACCTGTTTTAGGTTGTGCACAGAAAGGAATTACCCAAGAATTTAATTTGGTTTGGCCTATTAGTTTATCTTGCCAAAACTCTGGTAATATTTCCGGAGAAATCAAAGTGGGATCTGAAAGGAATAATCTTCGTGGATGGTCAAACAAGGCAAAGCCGTTTGTTTGGCGATAATCCAACTCGGGAGAAGAAACAGCCAAATTTCTGAAATGATCATTCCAAATCTTACTGTATCCAAAGAAAGGCAAGGCATTAAAACTCTCAAACCTGTAATCCAAAGTATTTCGGACGGCCAACGCATCCACGGGTAAATTAAAATCATCCAGGAGCGAGGCCACACTCATACACTGATATATTAAGAAAGCAAGGCTAAAATATCCTAAATTATCAGTTAAAGGATGCTGTACAGGTACGAAACGTGAATAATAACTAAGGGGCGAATCTGTATATGCTTGAGTATCGGCGTAAATTGGTAATATAACATCGCACGGTAAGTTCGCACCAATAGTCTTAAATAGTCCTAAATGTCCAGTAGAGCCAGATTCTGACAAATCAAAGGCAGATACAAAACGAGAAGCATTTTGTAATTTAGAATAATCCGAAAATTCGGTACCTTTATGCAACCAGGTGGGTGATCCTGTATATGAAAAAGATGTTGTGTCATTATCCAACATTGCTAAGGGTAAATTTGTAGTTGCCCTAAAATCTGGATTTATTTGAGTATAAATATTATAAATTTCTTCAGGGGAGGAATTGGAAGTAAGTCCAGCAAATGAACCATCAAAATGATAACGGAAAACATTATTACCATGGGATTCAACAAAAAATACATTATTACCTGTAAATGATGTATTTTTCCAAAGCGCAAACCATCTAGAACCATCAGAACCAGAATTTTTATTTATACTATAATCAAAATCATTAAGATCTAAACCCTTTCTGGAATGCTTTATATTCCTAGTCAAAATAAAAGGTGCATTCTGAATTGATATTTCACTAGATTGATCATCACTAAACAAACGAAAAGTCTGCCATAATGGTGTAATTAAATCTATTTCAATATCAGATTTTGAAGGCTCAGTATTTTGGCCTATTGCATCATCATAATAAGGAAATACAATTGGAAGACTATTTGCGGCCGAAATACCGCCACGGGCGGCGGCAGTAGAAATTTGTGTTTGACTACCGAATAATTCAAAATAAAGATAAGAATTTTTTCCACCATTATAATATACTTCATAATAAGGAACTTCATTTAGAAAATCATAATTACTGTCAAATTTTGCACAGACGTTAAAAAAGAAAGTTAACCTCTTATATAAAATAATATCATCTTCTGATACAGAATCAAAAACTAATCCATGAGTTGGGTGAGTATCAAAAAATTCATTTAAACTAATGGAAAACCTCTGCACAGGGATAGCAAATCCATGGGCAATCTTAAGAATTAACTGCAGATCATTGGCGGGGATGCTTGGAACTTGCCACAAGTTATCATTTTTCTGATTGGTAAGGTTTGAGCCGTAGACATCACCAAAGGCCGTACCATTAGTTATATAATTATTCCAATGCTCCCAAACTTGCTGATTACGCACATAAAATGCGTAGTGGTTCTGGTGTATCCTGGTATAGGCGGGCGAGTTCATCACAGCCACCTTGGTAAGGGTATTATGTGACAGGTGCCAAAAATCATCTGGCAATGTTTCATATAATGCCTCCAAAGAGAGTGATCCGAAATTATCACCTCTCAATGAGTTAAAAGACATATCAAATTTAGAATGAGATATATCTCGTTTTCCTTTTCCGTATGAAAATAAGTCTTTAGCCATATTTAAATAGAATTAAAATCAAAATCTACACCTCTAGCAATCTTGCCGAGTTTATTTGATAATCGTTTTTTCTCGTATGCCTGGCGAATCTGGTCATCCATTTTGAGACCCTCTACTGAGCATTTATGCAATTCTTCACAAACTCTGTCCACTTGATCAAGGTACTTATAATGATCTACCTTAACCCATTTACGGATAAATTCAACATCATGATAATTGAAATTAGCCGAGTTCTGTGGTGTGAAATTACAATCCGAGAAATCGAAATTATTATTTCGCAAATATGGGAATAATTCCCAATTATTCAAAATAAACTTCTGTAAATTTTTGTTTGATCTATCCATTAAATCAAGCAATTCAGCGGGATTTAATTTGTCAGGGTGATAAATACGAGTTAAAAATCGTGGATATGCTACTTTATAGACATCATGGCCCTGAACTTGTTCTATAAATAATTTAGATCTGTCCTTAGTAATATTAGCCTCAATCCATTTTTTCCTTAAATCCAGATCATTAGCCATATTACGGCCGATACCACCACCATAACAAGACTGATAAGAAAAACTAGGAGCCGAAATTTGTTGAAATTCATTACCAATGCAAGATTTTACCTGGTGTTTGCCGACATAGTTGCAAGCACCTAAATCGTTGATTGTTCGTACATTGTTTGCGCCATAAGTCCACAATTCATCAACCATATATTTAATATCTGTTTTATGCAATTCTATAGGTTCAAATAGGAGTACATGATAATGGCAACGATGAGAAATATCTCCATATTCGCCAACGGTGTACCACCTAAATTTTAAATTCTTCTCCCATTTGGCACGGTAGTATGGTTTATACTGTTTATCAAATACTTCAAATGTAAATGGATTATACCAATATAATGGCTTGTCATATACTGATTTAATCCAATATTGCATATCCTCCGTAAATTTCATAATATGATCCTTGCGGAGAATACTGTAATCGTAGCGCCTGGCGGCGTAGACTTTAGAGCGATTTAGCATATTTGCAAACAAATAATCAAAATCACCAGGAGCGCACACGGGCAACAACCCGTCTTGATAGGTCAAAGTAATAAAGTGCTTGGATACTGTGCGAGGGTCTTCCAATTCATAGCGACAACGAACAGCCATTTCCGCACGTCTATTATTACGGCATGCGTAACACTTGTTACAGGGTAAGAGAGTAGTATATACTTGGCCTTCACACTCTATCTGCATTATGAACGGGTTTACACACTGCATACATATCACGATTAGACGAAATCCAGGACTCAATATATACTTTCATAAGATACTCCATATTCTGGAACTGTAGAGTACTATACTCTTCAGACCAGAAAACGAACTTGGCGCCAAAGTCAAGTATCCACCAGAATTTATTAGTTCTTATTGCCTGGTAGACATCCAATGTAACAGATAGTCCGCAATACTCGTCCTTGTGATGGTATACGGGCAACTTCTTGGCGGGGACACGATCAATGTATGATTTATGGAAAGGCATCGACTTCCCTTTTACGAATATAGGCATAATTTTAATTTTAAGGGTTAATATGTAAACTTGCCCTAAGGGGGCAATGGCTGACAAACACCGCATTAATCATTTTTTTAAAATTATGGCCCGAATATATCTAGCATGGGAGGGCCATAATTTTAAAAAATAGAAGGGGAGTTTATCAGACCGCTGGCAAAAACACGCTATATGCGCCCGCTGATTACGTAGACATGGGGCGGGCGCATCTATCGTATTTTTGGCAGGTCACGCATGGGGAACGCTCATTCTCGTCAGCGTCTAGACCACCACGGGCGCTACGTCTGGAGGCGCCACGGGTGGGAGTTCTTTAGGTTGCCAACCACGCCCGCGCACGCGAAACGCACGCACGGGCGCGAAATAGGCACCTAAAATGGTAATGATTCATAAACATAATAAAGTACCTGATTATACAACGAGCGTAAAAGATCATCATAATCTTCTGCGAGGATATAAAATGAATCAGAAAATTCAAAGAATAAATCTCCATTCTCATTAGCGGGGAGTGTACTCTCATAACCACCTACACCATAATTGCAAATACATTCCTCAAAATAACGAAGAATCTCCAATCTTTGATTATAAGTTAAAGAATTCATAATAATCAATTTTACGGGTTAAACACTATCTTTATTTTTGATATACAAAGATAATAAAAATATCGAAATAATTAGGTTACGAAATGGCAAATTTAATGTTAATAAATTGTTAACAGATATTAGATAACTAATTGATAATCAATACTATGTAAAGAATACTTTATATTTTTACATTTGTGGGCGGTAATATATCAAGGCTGTGACCGCCCAAATACAAGAAGAGGCAACGATTACCAAACCAATAATCGTCACCTCAGATGCAGTGTTAATATGTAAAACTGATTTTACCAATGTTAAAAAGTGTTAAAATCCAAAATCTCCATCTCCGAAGTCGAAGAAGTTAAAACCGTGGTTGCGTCTTTTCTTTTTATGTTTCATAGCCTCTTTGGCATTGTCGGACTGCAATTGACGGGTATATTCCTCATAAGCCAGGCGCCATGCTATATCGTCTACTTCTTTAACAGATGGATCGTGGCCGTGTTCTCGAAGATCAGCACGGTATTTCTGGTACAACTTCTTGAAATTGTCCTTTCGTTCACCATTAAGATTATAATAATATTTCTTGGCATATTCGGCCTCTTCAGTCTTCTTGCCATATATGGCCTCTGCATTCTCAGCCTCGATCTTTTCAGTTTCTCCAGATGCAGACTTGCGATCCATAGCCTGTTTAATAGTTTCATTTCTGGTATAGTTATTATACACCTGTACCCAGTTATCCATCTTTAACCAGGATGAGAGAATATCTTTACCAGCCGAGGAGAGATCCACACCTACAGACTCCAGGAACCCGACAGCAGAACCAAGTAAATTTGGATCCAAGTTGTGGTTTCGTAGAAAATCTTTAATATAATTAATAGAAGAGGCGATCTTCTCGTTCTCCATAGACATCTTTCTAATTTCCTCGTCAGTCTTGGGCGCTTGGTAGTCGGTTATATACTCAGCCTGGGTATTAGATAAATTAGCAGACGCATAATTATTTTTAACCTGGGACGGTATCAATTTATCAGCCGTTTGGCGGTTGAGATGCGCTTGGGTCTTATTAACACCTACCTGAGAATCATTGACTTTAATTTGAGATTGTCCAAGATCAGTTTGAGTTCCAGAAATATAAGTAGCCTCTGCAGAGGTCTTGTTTACTGTTGCCTCAAGGGCGGCTAGTTCCTGGTCAAGTAATTTTTGAATGCGGTCTCTTTGGGCATCATTGAGGTTAACATTACTAGCCATTTCAGCCATACGGGCAATACTTTCCTGTATTGTCTGAAGATTGCGTTCATGCAAAGACAAGGTATCCGTAGAAGTTGCATTAGTTTCAGCGTTATTTTTGCGTATTTGTGACGATATCAAATCTACGTCAGCGCCAACTTGTTGTTTTTGAAGTAAATACTGCAGTGCCTGGAGCAATGCGGGATTTTCATTGATAGAACTGGCTACGGCCTGGGGCGTGTCTGGCATAGATGCGGATCCGGACGAACTTGTTGAGGGCGACATCTGGCCATACATAAGACCAGGGGACAAACCGGCCTCTCTATATCTAAGAACCTGGTTCGCCTCTCTGTTCCACTCATTGGCACTGTTCGAAAGTCCGAGTTGGTTTCTATATTGAAGTTGTGCATTCTCTCTGGCATCTTCCTGAGCGTGTATGCGATTACGTTTATTACGCCAATCTTTAAACAAATCACGGCCGAAGTCTAGCGCACCAACAGCGAGGCCCCAAGGGCCAGAACTAACCAGACCTTTGGCCGCACTTGCGACAGGTTCGACAGTTGATCCTTGAGACTGTGTTTGTTGATGTTGTTGAGAGGTCTGTACTGGTGGATCGTTATCTAACATAATTACTGTATTTGCGGATTAACAGGGTTTATGTTATTGGCTATCCTGGAAGTATCATTTGTTTTCTTCTGATCTTCAGATAATTAAAATATTTTTGTGGATCCAATGTGCGGTAATACAAAGGATCTTGTGCTGCAAAGAAATCTAGAGGCCTGTCCGATTCTTCCATATATTCAGGAATAGACGCACCGTCAAGATCTATTTGATTGGCCATTATATTTGAAATCGAAGTGTTCAACTGTACACACTGGTTTTTCATTTGGCCTTGATTATTATATTTGTAATTCATACGCAATCAATTATTTAGAATGTGGAGTACATACATAAGGTAATGCACGGGACACATACGAGTTAATAAAAATATCCAGGAGAAATTTAGAATCCAAATAATCTGCCTGGACTACAAACATTTTATTCAATTCCTCAGAATCAGCCAGGAACTCCCAATTAACAAATTCGTGGCTAAGTATGGGCTGAGAGTTAAACTTTCTGAAACTCTGCCAATACTTAAGGGCATATTTAAATACACCATGGCACTGATCCAATTTAAATTTATAGGTTGAGAACCTGGGGACATAACCAAATACATTATCCAATGAGGTGCCAGATTTTTGAGCAACATTCAAAACACTAGGATAATGAGCGGGGCCACCAATCAAAT
This sequence comes from Cylicocyclus nassatus, assembly GCA_958299035.1. Taxonomy (NCBI): domain Eukaryota; kingdom Metazoa; phylum Nematoda; class Chromadorea; order Rhabditida; family Strongylidae; genus Cylicocyclus; species Cylicocyclus nassatus. Next base: position 27,925 of record CATQJL010000346.1, read on the forward strand.
TAACTTTTTGCTGCCTTGGGTTACCCTGGCCATTATATTTCACACGCCCATTTCCTAAGTTCTCGCGGAAAACGGGTTCACCCGTAATCAACTGATCAGACATATTAAACGGCCTAGATGGCTGAGTACCGAAATTAATTTCTTTCTGGAGTATCGATTCATTGCCGATATTGGCGAAGTCAATTGTTGGATAATCCAAATATGACTTTTTGGGAATCCACATTTTTTCAACACCTTGGTAATATTGGCTTTCGACAGTATGAGAAACCAAAACCAAAATAAATCCGTGTTCGTTACATTTCTGATGAACAAGGTTTCCATCTCCACGGGCAGAACCTAGACCGGTTCTAGTTCCTTGGGGCGTCTGGTCGGTTTGTGAGGTCTGAACAACTTCACCAATATTAATATCAACGTGATCAGATCCACATAATTGAGGTGTCAAATTTTCAATTTCAGGAGTAGTGCCGAATATGGCATTAAAGAAACCTTTTACAGATCTAGCCTGGGCGATACGTTCAAACCATCCTTGTTTGGCCTCATTGGTACGGAGTTCGTTAACAGTAGAACCAAGTTCTACCTGGTTAGCGCCAGACATAGGATCCAACATTGCAGAACTGAAATAATCTTTATTAAAATTCTGGTACTTTTTATGTAATAAACCATTATAATAATTGGGCAAATAAAATTTACTAGTAAACAAATCAGAAAATACAGTCTTTGTTACAAATGAAGTAGTAGAACCTTCATACATCCAGGATTGCCCATAATACAACTGATCCAATACCATGTTATCAAGAAAATAACCTGTAAGTATACAGAATAGATCCGTATAATTACGGATATTTACATAATGATGTTTACCATCTAGGACACGGTAAATATCAGAATAGGCACCGCCATAGATTGTTACATCTTCTGTAATACCTGTTTTAGGTTGTGCACAGAAAGGAATTACCCAAGAATTTAATTTGGTTTGGCCTATTAGTTTATCTTGCCAAAACTCTGGTAATATTTCCGGAGAAATCAAAGTGGGATCTGAAAGGAATAATCTTCGTGGATGGTCAAACAAGGCAAAGCCGTTTGTTTGGCGATAATCCAACTCGGGAGAAGAAACAGCCAAATTTCTGAAATGATCATTCCAAATCTTACTGTATCCAAAGAAAGGCAAGGCATTAAAACTCTCAAACCTGTAATCCAAAGTATTTCGGACGGCCAACGCATCCACGGGTAAATTAAAATCATCCAGGAGCGAGGCCACACTCATACACTGATATATTAAGAAAGCAAGGCTAAAATATCCTAAATTATCAGTTAAAGGATGCTGTACAGGTACGAAACGTGAATAATAACTAAGGGGCGAATCTGTATATGCTTGAGTATCGGCGTAAATTGGTAATATAACATCGCACGGTAAGTTCGCACCAATAGTCTTAAATAGTCCTAAATGTCCAGTAGAGCCAGATTCTGACAAATCAAAGGCAGATACAAAACGAGAAGCATTTTGTAATTTAGAATAATCCGAAAATTCGGTACCTTTATGCAACCAGGTGGGTGATCCTGTATATGAAAAAGATGTTGTGTCATTATCCAACATTGCTAAGGGTAAATTTGTAGTTGCCCTAAAATCTGGATTTATTTGAGTATAAATATTATAAATTTCTTCAGGGGAGGAATTGGAAGTAAGTCCAGCAAATGAACCATCAAAATGATAACGGAAAACATTATTACCATGGGATTCAACAAAAAATACATTATTACCTGTAAATGATGTATTTTTCCAAAGCGCAAACCATCTAGAACCATCAGAACCAGAATTTTTATTTATACTATAATCAAAATCATTAAGATCTAAACCCTTTCTGGAATGCTTTATATTCCTAGTCAAAATAAAAGGTGCATTCTGAATTGATATTTCACTAGATTGATCATCACTAAACAAACGAAAAGTCTGCCATAATGGTGTAATTAAATCTATTTCAATATCAGATTTTGAAGGCTCAGTATTTTGGCCTATTGCATCATCATAATAAGGAAATACAATTGGAAGACTATTTGCGGCCGAAATACCGCCACGGGCGGCGGCAGTAGAAATTTGTGTTTGACTACCGAATAATTCAAAATAAAGATAAGAATTTTTTCCACCATTATAATATACTTCATAATAAGGAACTTCATTTAGAAAATCATAATTACTGTCAAATTTTGCACAGACGTTAAAAAAGAAAGTTAACCTCTTATATAAAATAATATCATCTTCTGATACAGAATCAAAAACTAATCCATGAGTTGGGTGAGTATCAAAAAATTCATTTAAACTAATGGAAAACCTCTGCACAGGGATAGCAAATCCATGGGCAATCTTAAGAATTAACTGCAGATCATTGGCGGGGATGCTTGGAACTTGCCACAAGTTATCATTTTTCTGATTGGTAAGGTTTGAGCCGTAGACATCACCAAAGGCCGTACCATTAGTTATATAATTATTCCAATGCTCCCAAACTTGCTGATTACGCACATAAAATGCGTAGTGGTTCTGGTGTATCCTGGTATAGGCGGGCGAGTTCATCACAGCCACCTTGGTAAGGGTATTATGTGACAGGTGCCAAAAATCATCTGGCAATGTTTCATATAATGCCTCCAAAGAGAGTGATCCGAAATTATCACCTCTCAATGAGTTAAAAGACATATCAAATTTAGAATGAGATATATCTCGTTTTCCTTTTCCGTATGAAAATAAGTCTTTAGCCATATTTAAATAGAATTAAAATCAAAATCTACACCTCTAGCAATCTTGCCGAGTTTATTTGATAATCGTTTTTTCTCGTATGCCTGGCGAATCTGGTCATCCATTTTGAGACCCTCTACTGAGCATTTATGCAATTCTTCACAAACTCTGTCCACTTGATCAAGGTACTTATAATGATCTACCTTAACCCATTTACGGATAAATTCAACATCATGATAATTGAAATTAGCCGAGTTCTGTGGTGTGAAATTACAATCCGAGAAATCGAAATTATTATTTCGCAAATATGGGAATAATTCCCAATTATTCAAAATAAACTTCTGTAAATTTTTGTTTGATCTATCCATTAAATCAAGCAATTCAGCGGGATTTAATTTGTCAGGGTGATAAATACGAGTTAAAAATCGTGGATATGCTACTTTATAGACATCATGGCCCTGAACTTGTTCTATAAATAATTTAGATCTGTCCTTAGTAATATTAGCCTCAATCCATTTTTTCCTTAAATCCAGATCATTAGCCATATTACGGCCGATACCACCACCATAACAAGACTGATAAGAAAAACTAGGAGCCGAAATTTGTTGAAATTCATTACCAATGCAAGATTTTACCTGGTGTTTGCCGACATAGTTGCAAGCACCTAAATCGTTGATTGTTCGTACATTGTTTGCGCCATAAGTCCACAATTCATCAACCATATATTTAATATCTGTTTTATGCAATTCTATAGGTTCAAATAGGAGTACATGATAATGGCAACGATGAGAAATATCTCCATATTCGCCAACGGTGTACCACCTAAATTTTAAATTCTTCTCCCATTTGGCACGGTAGTATGGTTTATACTGTTTATCAAATACTTCAAATGTAAATGGATTATACCAATATAATGGCTTGTCATATACTGATTTAATCCAATATTGCATATCCTCCGTAAATTTCATAATATGATCCTTGCGGAGAATACTGTAATCGTAGCGCCTGGCGGCGTAGACTTTAGAGCGATTTAGCATATTTGCAAACAAATAATCAAAATCACCAGGAGCGCACACGGGCAACAACCCGTCTTGATAGGTCAAAGTAATAAAGTGCTTGGATACTGTGCGAGGGTCTTCCAATTCATAGCGACAACGAACAGCCATTTCCGCACGTCTATTATTACGGCATGCGTAACACTTGTTACAGGGTAAGAGAGTAGTATATACTTGGCCTTCACACTCTATCTGCATTATGAACGGGTTTACACACTGCATACATATCACGATTAGACGAAATCCAGGACTCAATATATACTTTCATAAGATACTCCATATTCTGGAACTGTAGAGTACTATACTCTTCAGACCAGAAAACGAACTTGGCGCCAAAGTCAAGTATCCACCAGAATTTATTAGTTCTTATTGCCTGGTAGACATCCAATGTAACAGATAGTCCGCAATACTCGTCCTTGTGATGGTATACGGGCAACTTCTTGGCGGGGACACGATCAATGTATGATTTATGGAAAGGCATCGACTTCCCTTTTACGAATATAGGCATAATTTTAATTTTAAGGGTTAATATGTAAACTTGCCCTAAGGGGGCAATGGCTGACAAACACCGCATTAATCATTTTTTTAAAATTATGGCCCGAATATATCTAGCATGGGAGGGCCATAATTTTAAAAAATAGAAGGGGAGTTTATCAGACCGCTGGCAAAAACACGCTATATGCGCCCGCTGATTACGTAGACATGGGGCGGGCGCATCTATCGTATTTTTTGGCAGGTCACGCATGGGGAACGCTCATTCTCGTCAGCGTCTAGACCACCACGGGCGCTACGTCTGGAGGCGCCACGGGTGGGAGTTCTTTAGGTTGCCAACCACGCCCGCGCACGCGAAACGCACGCACGGGCGCGAAATAGGCACCTAAAATGGTAATGATTCATAAACATAATAAAGTACCTGATTATACAACGAGCGTAAAAGATCATCATAATCTTCTGCGAGGATATAAAATGAATCAGAAAATTCAAAGAATAAATCTCCATTCTCATTAGCGGGGAGTGTACTCTCATAACCACCTACACCATAATTGCAAATACATTCCTCAAAATAACGAAGAATCTCCAATCTTTGATTATAAGTTAAAGAATTCATAATAATCAATTTTACGGGTTTAAACACTATCTTTATTTTTGATATACAAAGATAATAAAAATATCGAAATAATTAGGTTACGAAAATGGCAAATTTAATGTTAATAAATTGTTAACAGATATTAGATAACTAATTGATAATCAATACTATGTAAAGAATACTTTATATTTTTACATTTGTGGGCGGTAATATATCAAGGCTGTGACCGCCCAAATACAAGAAGAGGCAACGATTACCAAACCAATAATCGTCACCTCAGATGCAGTGTTAATATGTAAAACTGATTTTACCAATGTTAAAAAGTGTTAAAATCCAAAATCTCCATCTCCGAAGTCGAAGAAGTTAAAGCAGTGGTATCAACGCAGAGTACTCCTCTTTGGCATTGTCGGACTGCAATTGACGGGTATATTCCTCATAAGCCAGGCGCCATGCTATATCGTCTACTTCTTTAACAGATGGATCGTGGCCGTGTTCTCGAAGATCAGCACGGTATTTCTGGTACAACTTTCTTGAAATTGTCCTTTCGTTCACCATTAAGATTATAATAATATTTCTTGGCATATTCGGCCTCTTCAGTCTTCTTGCCATATATGGCCTCTGCATTCTCAGCCTCGATCTTTTCAGTTTCTCCAGATGCAGACTTGCGATCCATAGCCTGTTTAATAGTTTCATTTCTGGTATAGTTATTATACACCTGTACCCAGTTATCCATCTTTAACCAGGATGAGAGAATATCTTTACCAGCCGAGGAGAGATCCACACCTACAGACTCCAGGAACCCGACAGCAGAACCAAGTAAATTTGGATCCAAGTTGTGGTTTCGTAGAAAATCTTTAATATAATTAATAGAAGAGGCGATCTTCTCGTTCTCCATAGACATCTTTCTAATTTCCTCGTCAGTCTTGGGCGCTTGGTAGTCGGTTATATACTCAGCCTGGGTATTAGATAAATTAGCAGACGCATAATTATTTTTAACCTGGGACGGTATCAATTTATCAGCCGTTTGGCGGTTGAGATGCGCTTGGGTCTTATTAACACCTACCTGAGAATCATTGACTTTAATTTGAGATTGTCCAAGATCAGTTTGAGTTCCAGAAATATAAGTAGCCTCTGCAGAGGTCTTGTTTACTGTTGCCTCAAGGGCGGCTAGTTCCTGGTCAAGTAATTTTTGAATGCGGTCTCTTTGGGCATCATTGAGGTTAACATTACTAGCCATTTCAGCCATACGGGCAATACTTTCCTGTATTGTCTGAAGATTGCGTTCATGCAAAGACAAGGTATCCGTAGAAGTTGCATTAGTTTCAGCGTTATTTTTTGCGTATTTGTGACGATATCAAATCTACGTCAGCGCCAACTTGTTGTTTTTGAAGTAAATACTGCAGTGCCTGGAGCAATGCGGGATTTTCATTGATAGAACTGGCTACGGCCTGGGGCGTGTCTGGCATAGATGCGGATCCGGACGAACTTGTTGAGGGCGACATCTGGCCATACATAAGACCAGGGGACAAACCGGCCTCTCTATATCTAAGAACCTGGTTCGCCTCTCTGTTCCACTCATTGGCACTGTTCGAAAGTCCGAGTTGGTTTCTATATTGAAGTTGTGCATTCTCTCTGGCATCTTCCTGAGCGTGTATGCGATTACGTTTATTACGCCAATCTTTAAACAAATCACGGCCGAAGTCTAGCGCACCAACAGCGAGGCCCCAAGGGCCAGAACTAACCAGACCTTTGGCCGCACTTGCGACAGGTTCGACAGTTGATCCTTGAGACTGTGTTTGTTGATGTTGTTGAGAGGTCTGTACTGGTGGATCGTTATCTAACATAATTACTGTATTTGCGGATTAACAGGGTTTATGTTATTGGCTATCCTGGAAGTATCATTTGTTTTCTTCTGTATCTTCCAGATAATTAAAATATTTTTGTGGATCCAATGTGCGGTAATACAAAGGATCTTGTGCTGCAAAGAAATCTAGAGGCCTGTCCGATTCTTCCATATATTCAGGAATAGACGCACCGTCAAGATCTATTTGATTGGCCATTATATTTGAAATCGAAGTGTTCAACTGTACACACTGGTTTTTCATTTGGCCTTGATTATTATATTTGTAATTCATACGCAATCAATTATTTAGAATGTGGAGTACATACATAAGGTAATGCACGGGACACATACGAGTTAATAAAAATATCCAGGAGAAATTTAGAATCCAAATAATCTGCCTGGACTACAAACATTTTATTCAATTCCTCAGAATCAGCCAGGAACTCCCAATTAACAAATTCGTGGCTAAGTATGGGCTGAGAGTTAAACTTTCTGAAAACTCTGCCAATACTTAAGGGCATATTTAAATACACCATGGCACTGATCCAATTTAAATTTATAGGTTGAGAACCTGGGGACATAACCAAATACATTATCCAATGAGGTGCCAGATTTTTGAGCAACATTCAAAACACTAGGATAATGAGCGGGGCCACCAATCAAATTAACTTTTTGCTGCCTTGGGTTACCCTGGCCATTATATTTCACACGCCCATTTCCTAAGTTCTCGCGGAAAACGGGTTCACCCGTAATCAAACTGATCAGACATATTAAACGGCCTAGATGGCTGAGTACCGAAATTAATTTCTTTCTGGAGTATCGATTCATTGCCGATATTGGCGAAGTCAATTGTTGGATAATCCAAATATGACTTTTTGGGAATCCACATTTTTTCAACACCTTGGTAATATTGGCTTTCGACAGTATGAGAAACCAAAACCAAAATAAATCCGTGTTCGTTACATTTCTGATGAACAAGGTTTCCATCTCCACGGGCAGAACCTAGACGGTTCTAGTTCCTTGGGGCGTCTGGTCGGTTTGTGAGGTCTGACAACTTCACCAATATTAATATCAACGTGATCAGATCCACATAATTGAGGTGTCAAATTTTCAATTTCAGGAGTAGTGCCGAATATGGCATTAAAGAAACCTTTTACAGATCTAGCCTGGGCGATACGTTCAAACCATCCTTGTTTGGCCTCATTGGTACGGAGTTCGTTAACAGTAGAACCAAGTTCTACCTGGTTAGCGCCAGACATAGGATCCAACATTGCAGAACTGAAATAATCTTTATTAAAAATTCTGGTACTTTTTATGTAATAAACCATTATAATAATTGGGGCAAATAAAATTTACTAGTAAACAAATCAGAAAATACAGTCTTTGTTACAAATGAAGTAGTAGAACCTTCATACATCCAGAATTGCCCATAATACAACTGATCCAATACCATGTTATCAAGAAAATAACCTGTAAGTATTACAGAATAGATCCGTATAATTACGGATATTTACATAATGATGTTTACCATCTAGGACACGGTAAATATCAGAATAGGCACCGCCATAGATTGTTACATCTTCTGTAATACCTGTTTTAGGTTGTGCACAGAAAGGAATTACCCAAGAATTTAATTTGGTTTGGCCTATTAGTTTATCTTGCCAAAAACTCTGGTAATATTTCCGGAGAAATCAAAGTGGGATCTGAAAGGAATAATCTTCGTGGGATGGTCAAACAAGGCAAAGCCGTTTTGTTTGGCGATAATCCAACTCGGGAGAAGAAACAGCCAAATTTCTGAAATGATCATTCCAAATCTTACTGTATCCAAAGAAAGGCAAGCATTAAAACTCTCAAACCTGTAATCCCAAAGTATTTCGGACGGCCAACGCATCCACGGGTAAATTAAAATCATCCAGGAGCGAGGCCACACTCATACACTGATATATTAAGAAAGCAAGGCTAAAATATCCTAAATTATCAGTTAAAGGATGCTGTACAGGTACGAAACGTGAATAATAACTAAGGGGCGAATCTGTATATGCTTGAGTATCGGCGTAAATTGGTAATATAACATCGCACGGTAAGTTCGCACCAATAGTCTTAAATAGTCCTAAATGTCCAGTAGAGCCAGATTCTGACAAATCAAAGGCAGATACAAAACGAGAAGCATTTTGTAATTTAGAATAATCCGAAAATTCGGTACCTTTATGCAACCAGGTGGGTGATCCTGTATATGAAAAAGATGTTGTGTCATTATCCAACATTGCTAAGGGTAAATTTGTAGTTGCCCCTAAAATCTGGATTTATTTGAGTATAAATATTATAAATTTCTTCAGGGGAGGAATTGGAAGTAAGTCCAGCAAATGAACCATCAAAATGATAACGGAAAACATTATTACCATGGGATTCAACAAAAAATACATTATTACCTGTAAATGATGTATTTTTCCAAAGCGCAAACCATCTAGAACCATCAGAACCAGAATTTTTATTTATACTATAATCAAAATCATTAAGATCTAAACCCTTTCTGGAATGCTTTATATTCCTAGTCAAAATAAAAGGTGCATTCTGAATTGATATTTCACTAGATTGATCATCACTAAACAAACGAAAAGTCTGCCATAATGGTGTAATTAAATCTATTTCAATATCAGATTTTGAAGGCTCAGTATTTTGGCCTATTGCATCATCATAATAAGGAAATACAATTGGAAGACTATTTGCGGCCGAAAATACCGCCACGGGCGGCGGCAGTAGAAATTTGTGTTTGACTACCGAATAATTCAAAATAAAGATAAGAATTTTTTCCACCATTATAATATACTTCATAATAAGGAACTTCATTTAGAAAATCATAATTACTGTCAAATTTTGCACAGACGTTAAAAAAGAAAGTTAACCTCTTATATAAAATAATATCATCTTCTGATACAGAATCAAAAACTAATCCATGAGTTGGGTGAGTATCAAAAAATTCATTTAAACTAATGGAAAACCTCTGCACAGGGATAGCAAATCCATGGGCAATCTTAAGAATTAACTGCAGATCATTGGCGGGGATGCTTGGAACTTGCCACAAGTTATCATTTTTCTGATTGGTAAGGTTTGAGCCGTAGACATCACCAAAGGCCGTACCATTAGTTATATAATTATTCCAATGCTCCCAAACTTGCTGATTACGCACATAAAATGCGTAGTGGTTCTGGTGTATCCTGGTATAGGCGGGCGAGTTCATCACAGCCACCTTGGTAAGGGTATTATGTGACAGGTGCCAAAAATCATCTGGCAATGTTTCATATAATGCCTCCAAAGAGAGTGATCCGAAATTATCACCTCTCAATGAGTTAAAAGACATATCAAATTTAGAATGAGATATATCTCGTTTTCCTTTTCCGTATGAAAATAAGTCTTTAAGCCATATTTAAATAGAATTAAAATCAAAATCTACACCTCTAGCAATCTTGCCGAGTTTATTTGATAATCGTTTTTTCTCGTATGCCTGGCGAATCTGGTCCATCCATTTTGAGACCCTCTACTGAGCATTTATGCAATTCTTCACAAACTCTGTCCACTTGATCAAGGTACTTATAATGATCTACCTTAACCCCATTTACGGATAAATTCAACATCATGATAATTGAAATTAGCCGAGTTCTGTGGTGTGAAATTACAATCCGAGAAATCGAAATTATTATTTCGCAAATATGGAATAATTCCCAATTATTCAAAATAAACTTCTGTAAATTTTTGTTTGATCTATCCATTAAATCAAGCAATTCAGCGGGATTTTAATTTGTCAGGGTGATAAATACGAGTTAAAAATCGTGGATATGCTACTTTATAGACATCATGGCCCTGAACTTGTTCTATAAATAATTTAGATCTGTCCTTAGTAATATTAGCCTCAATCCATTTTTTCCTTAAATCCAGATCATTAGCCATATTACGGCCGATACCACCACCATAACAAGACTGATAAGAAAAAACTAGGAGCCGAAATTTGTTGAAATTCATTACCAATGCAAGATTTTACCTGGTGTTTGCCGACATAGTTGCAAGCACCTAAATCGTTGATTGTTCCGTACATTGTTTGCGCCATAAGTCCCACAATTCATCAACCATATATTTAATATCTGTTTTATGCAATTCTATAGGTTTCAAATAGGAGTACATGATAATGGCAACGATGAGAAATATCTCCATATTCGCCAACGGTGTACCACCTAAATTTTAAATTCTTCTCCCATTTGGCACGGTAGTATGGTTTATACTGTTTATCAAATACTTCAAATGTAAATGGGATTATACCAATATAATGGCTTGTCATATACTGATTTAATCCAATATTGCATATCCTCCGTAAATTTCATAATATGATCCTTGCGGAGAATACTGTAATCGTAGCGCCTGGCGGCGTAGACTTTAGAGCGATTTAGCATATTTGCAAACAAATAATCAAAATCACCAGGAGCGCACACGGGGCAACAACCCGTCTTGATAGGTCAAAGTAATAAAGTGCTTGGATACTGTGCGAGGGTCTTCCAATTCATAGCGACAACGAACAGCCATTTCCGCACGTCTATTATTACGGCATGCGTAACACTTGTTACAGGGTAAGAGAGTAGTATATACTTGGCCCTTCACACTCTATCTGCATTATGAACGGGTTTACACACTGCATACATATCACGATTAGACGAAATCCAGGACTCAATATATACTTTCATAAGATACTCCATATTCTGGAACTGTAGAGTACTATACTCTTCAGACCAGAAAACGAACTTGGCGCCAAAGTCAAGTATCCACCAGAATTTATTAGTTCTTATTGCCTGGTAGACATCCAATGTAACAGATAGTCCGCAATACTCGTCCTTGTGATGGTATACGGGCAACTTCTTGGCGGGGACACGATCAATGTATGATTTATGGAAAGGCATCGACTTCCCTTTTACGAATATAGGCATAATTTTAATTTTAAGGGTTAATATGTAAACTTGCCCTAAGGGGGCAATGGCTGACAAACACCGCATTAATCATTTTTTTAAAATTATGGCCCGAATATATCTAGCATGGGAGGGCCAAAATTTTAAAAAATAGAAGGGGAGTTTATCAGACCGCTGGCAAAAACACGCTATATGCGCCCGCTGATTACGTAGACATGGGGCGGGCGCATCTATCGTATTTTTGGCAGGTCACGCATGGGGAACGCTCATTCTCGTCAGCGTCTAGACCACCACGGGCGCTACGTCTGGAGGCGCCACGGTGGGAGTTCTTTAGGTTGCCAACCACGCCCGCGCACGCGAAACGCACGCACGGGCGCGGAAATAGGCACCTAAAATGGTAATGATTCATAAACATAATAAAGTACCTGATTATACAACGAGCGTAAAAGATCATCATAATCTTCTGCGAGGATATAAAATGAATCAGAAAATTCAAAGAATAAATCTCCATTCTCATTAGCGGTAGTGTACTTTCATAACCACCTACACCATAATTGCAAATACATTCCTCAAAATAACGAAGAATCTCCAATCTTTGATTATAAGTTAAAGAATTCATAATAATCAATTTTACGGGTTAAACACTATCTTTATTTTTGATATACAAAGATAATAAAAATATCGAAATAATTAGGTTACGAAAAGGCAAATTTAATGTTAATAAATGGTTAACAGATATTAGATAACTAATTGATAATCAATACTATGTAAAGAATACTTTATATTTTTACATTTGTGGGCGGTAATATATCAAGGCTGTGACCGCCCAAATACAAGAAGAGGCAACGATTACCAAACCAATAATCGTCACCTCAGATGCAGTGTTAATATGTAAAACTGATTTTACCAATGTTAAAAAGTGTTAAAATCCAAAATCTCCATCTCCGAAGTCGAAGAAGTTAAAACCGTGGTTGCGTCTTTTCTTTTTATGTTTCATAGCCTCTTTGGCATTGTCGGACTGCAATTGACGGGTATATTCCTCATAAGCCAGGCGCCATGCTATATCGTCTACTTCTTTAACAGATGGATCGTGGCCGTGTTCTCGAAGATCAGCACGGTATTTCTGGTACAACTTCTTGAAATTGTCCTTTCGTTCACCATTAAGATTATAATAATATTCTTGGCATATTCGGCCTCTTCAGTCTTCTTGCCATATATGGCCTCTGCATTCTCAGCCTCGATCTTTTCAGTTTCTCCAGATGCAGACTTGCGATCCATAGCCTGTTTAATAGTTTCATTTCTGGTATAGTTATTATACACCTGTACCCAGTTATCCATCTTTAAACCAGGATGAGAGAATATCTTTACCAGCCGAGGAGAGATCCACACCTACAGACTCCAGGAACCCGACAGCAGAACCAAGTAAATTTGGATCCAAGTTGTGGTTTCGTAGAAAATCTTTAATATAATTAATAGAAGAGGCGATCTTCTCGTTCTCCATAGACATCTTTCTAATTTCCTCGTCAGTCTTGGGCGCTTGGTAGTCGGTTATATACTCAGCCTGGGGTATTAGATAAATTAGCAGACGCATAATTATTTTTAACCTGGGACGGTATCAATTTATCAGCCGTTTGGCGGTTGAGATGCGCTTGGGTCTTATTAACACCTACCTGAGAATCATTGACTTTAATTTGAGATTGTCCAAGATCAGTTTGAGTTCCAGAAATATAAGTAGCCTCTGCAGAGGTCTTGTTTACTGTTGCCTCAAGGGCGGCTAGTTCCTGGTCAAGTAATTTTTGAATGCGGTCTCTTTGGGCATCATTGAGGTTAACATTACTAGCCATTTCAGCCATACGGGCAATACTTTCCTGTATTGTCTGAAGATTGCGTTCATGCAAAGACAAGGTATCCGTAGAAGTTGCATTAGTTTCAGCGTTATTTTTGCGTATTTGTGACGATATCAAATCTACGTCAGCGCCAACTTGTTGTTTTTGAAGTAAATACTGCAGTGCCTGGAGCAATGCGGGATTTTCATTGATAGAACTGGCTACGGCCTGGGGCGTGTCTGGCATAGATGCGGATCCGGACGAACTTGTTGAGGGCGACATCTGGCCATACATAAGACCAGGGGACAAACCGGCCTCTCTATATCTAAGAACCTGGTTCGCCTCTCTGTTCCACTCATTGGCACTGTTCGAAAGTCCGAGTTGGTTTCTATATTGAAGTTGTGCATTCTCTCTGGCATCTTCCTGAGCGTGTATGCGATTACGTTTATTACGCCAATCTTTAAACAAATCACGGCCGAAGTCTAGCGCACCAACAGCGAGGCCCCAAGGGCCAGAACTAACCAGACCTTTGGCCGCACTTGCGACAGGTTCGACAGTTGATCCTTGAGACTGTGTTTGTTGATGTTGTTGAGAGGTCTGTACTGGTGGATCGTTTATCTAACATAATTACTGTATTTGCGGATTAACAGGGTTTATGTTATTGGCTATCCTGGAAGTATCATTTGTTTTCTTCTGATCTTCCAGATAATTAAAATATTTTTGTGGATCCAATGTGCGGTAATACAAAGGATCTTGTGCTGCAAAGAAATCTAGAGGCCTGTCCGATTCTTCATATATTCAGGAATAGACGCACCGTCAAGATCTATTTGATTGCCATTATATTTGAAATCGAAGTGTTCAACTGTACACACTGGTTTTTCATTTGGCCTTGATTATTATATTTGTAATTCATACGCAATCAATTATTTAGAATGTGGAGTACATACATAAGGTAATGCACGGGACACATACGAGTTAATAAAAATATCCAGGAGAAATTTAGAATCCAAATAATCTGCCTGGACTACAAACATTTTATTCAATTCCTCAGAATCAGCCAGGAACTCCCAATTAACAAATTCGTGGCTAAGTATGGGCTGAGAGTTAAACTTTCTGAAACTCTGCCAATACTTAAGGGCATATTTAAATACACCATGGCACTGATCCAATTTAAATTTATAGGTTGAGAACCTGGGGACATAACCAAATACATTATCCAATGAGGTGCCAGATTTTTGAGCAACATTCAAAACACTAGGATAATGAGCGGGGCCACCAATCAAATTAACTTTTTGCTGCCTTGGGTTACCCTGGCCATTATATTTCACACGCCCATTTCCTAAGTTCTCGCGGAAAACGGGTTCACCCGTAATCAACTGATCAGACATATTAAACGGCCTAGATGGCTGAGTACCGAAATTAATTTCTTTCTGGAGTATCGATTCATTGCCGATATTGGCGAAGTCAATTGTTGGATAATCCAAATATGACTTTTTGGGAATCCACATTTTTTCAACACCTTGGTAATATTGGCTTTCGACAGTATGAGAAACCAAAACCAAAATAAATCCGTGTTCGTTACATTTCTGATGAACAAGGTTTCCATCTCCACGGGCAGAACCTAGACCGGTTCTAGTTCCTTGGGGCGTCTGGTCGGTTTGTGAGGTCTGAACAACTTCACCAATATTAATATCAACGTGATCAGATCCACATAATTGAGGTGTCAAATTTTCAATTTCAGGAGTAGTGCCGAATATGGCATTAAAGAAACCTTTTACAGATCTAGCCTGGGCGATACGTTCAAACCATCCTTGTTTGGCCTCATTGGTACGGAGTTCGTTAACAGTAGAACCAAGTTCTACCTGGTTAGCGCCAGACATAGGATCCAACATTGCAGAACTGAAATAATCTTTATTAAAATTCTGGTACTTTTTATGTAATAAACCATTATAATAATTGGGCAAAATAAAATTTACTAGTAAACAAATCAGAAAATACAGTCTTTTGTTACAAATGAAGTAGTAGAACCTTCATACATCCAGAATTGCCCATAATACAACTGATCCAATACCATGTTATCAAGAAAATAACCTGTAAGTATACAGAATAGATCCGTATAATTACGGATATTTACATAATGATGTTTACCATCTAGGACACGGTAAATATCAGAATAGGCACCGCCATAGATTGTTACATCTTCTGTAATACCTGTTTTAGGTTGTGCACAGAAAGGAATTACCCAAGAATTTAATTTGGTTGGCCTATTAGTTTATCTTGCCAAAACTCTGGTAATATTTCCGGAGAAATCAAAGTGGATCTGAAAGGAATAATCTTCGTGGATGGTCAAACAAGGCAAAGCCGTTTGTTTGGCGATAATCCAACTCGGGAGAAGAAACAGCCAAATTTCTGAAATGATCATTCCAAATCTTACTGTATCCAAAGAAAGGCAAGGCATTAAAACTCTCAAACCTGTAATCCAAAGTATTTCGGACGGCCAACGCAATCCACGGGTAAATTAAAATCATCCAGGAGCGAGGCCACACTCATACACTGATATATTAAGAAAGCAAGGCTAAAATATCCTAAATTATCAGTTAAAGGATGCTGTACAGGTACGAAACGTGAATAATAACTAAGGGGCGAATCTGTATATGCTTGAGTATCGGCGTAAATTGGTAATATAACATCGCACGGTAAGTTCGCACCAATAGTCTTAAATAGTCCTAAATGTCCAGTAGAGCCAGATTCTGACAAATCAAAGGCAGATACAAAACGAGAAGCATTTTGTAATTTAGAATAATCCGAAAATTCGGTACCTTTATGCAACCAGGTGGGTGATCCTGTATATGAAAAAGATGTTGTGTCATTATCCAACATTGCTAAGGGTAAATTTGTAGTTGCCCTAAAATCTGGATTTATTTGAGTATAAATATTATAAATTTCTTCAGGGGAGGAATTGGAAGTAAGTCCAGCAAATGAACCATCAAAATGATAACGGAAAACATTATTACCATGGGATTCAACAAAAAATACATTATTACCTGTAAATGATGTATTTTTCCAAAGCGCAAACCATCTAGAACCATCAGAACCAGAATTTTTATTTATACTATAATCAAAATCATTAAGATCTAAACCCTTTCTGGAATGCTTAATATTCCTAGTCAAAATAAAATGGTGCATTCTGAATTGATATTTCACTAGATTGATCATCACTAAACAAACGAAAAGTCTGCCATAATGGTGTAATTAAATCTATTTCAATATCAGATTTTGAAGGCTCAGTATTTTGGCCTATTGCATCATCATAATATGGAAATACAATTGGAAGACTATTTGCGGCCGAAATACCGCCACGGGCGGCGGCAGTAGAAATTTGTGTTTGACTACCTGAGTACTCTGCGTTGATACCACTGCTT
>CATQJL010000347.1:0-44789 GCA_958299035.1 Cylicocyclus nassatus
GCAATGTCAATAATGCTGAATCCCCTTTCCCCGTCTATGCTCGAGAAACACTTGAGTTCTATACTTGGCATATAATACCTCCTATTCATTATCTAATCTATTAGATTAGATATCTAATCTATAATATTATCTTATCTAATCTATATTATTATATATCTAATCTCAAGGATTAGCAAGTCACCTACCACATAAGTAAGTTTAATACTTTAGCACTTTAAAATTCTAACACTTTAACGTGTTAAAACTTTAAAATTCTAACACTTTAACGTGTTAAAATGTGTTAAATGGTAGGTTTAATGCTTTAGCACTTTATCACATTAAACCATCCTACAATGTAGGTTTATTTATTTAACACTTTAACGTATTAAAGTTACCTACTATGTAGGTTTATTACTTTAACTCGGTAAAGTGTATTATTGTATTAATACAGTTTGTATAATTTTTAACAATCCGATAAGCACTTTTTAACAATATAGTGCATATTTTTAACAATCTTTTGTTATGCATATTTTACACAAATATTCGCAAAGGTCAAACAAGGTCAAACTTTTTTACAGCGAATTTCCATAATATGGAATTGTAATCGTTTACAGACCATTATTTTAGGGGCTGTGAAAATCGAAAAATCGCTTAAATCGAAGATTAGAGCCTCGAAAGGCTATTTTTAACCTAGCCATATTAGTTATCGATAAAGTAAAAAAGTCTTTAATATAGGCATTTTAGCCCGTTGGTTTTATGCATTTTTTCTGTATATTTATTCATTTTTATGCATAAAGTTAATGTTTTTAACAATCTCGGTTTTTATGGTAGAATGCCCCTGTAAGCCTCCGAGATGCCCTGTGCTGAGTTTTAGTGTATACCCGATTAATGGTATTAAGTGCCCTTGAAAAATCGCTTAAAAGGGCACTTTTTTTCTAGTCAAATTGTATTAGCCTATTTTTATTTTCGATTTTTATTTTCGATTTTTATTTTTCTCTGTTCTGTTCTGCTGTAATCATCGGAGCGAGTAATCTAGCTAAGTCATTGGTTGTCATAGTGTCCCAAGTGAGGCGGAAGTCCAAGTGGACTTGGTTGTCGTCAAATCCTAACCTCTTGAACTCATCTACTTTCATAGTCTGTAAAAGAGCATCCTTGAGAGCATCCGGGAGGTCTTTAAGTTTTTCCAAGATTTCACTATACATCTTATCTGCATCCCCGTTAACATCACTAGCAAGGCCAGAGAGATTCTGTCTCGCTGTTGTGCCTCGTGTCCATAAATCCATCTGTTTAGCGAAAGCCTTGTCACCCATCTTCAAATATTTTTTCGCTACTTCGAGGGCTGTTTCCGGGTCAAGGTTTAATAACTGTTGGATGAACTCTACAGGCATACCCTTTTCGAGTAAGCTGTTGAGGACTCCCGGTAATTGTTCCATTGCCTTGACTTGGGCTTTCTGCTGTTTGTATGTGTCCTGTATGTCGAGAGTTCCCTTACTGTAGGAGTTCTCCACTTTCTCCAAGTAGGACTCATAAGCCTTGTTAACATCCTTTTGAATGTTGACCATCTGCTCTTGCTGTCTCTTTAAATCCTCGCTTTCCTGTTTTAACTCCTCTTCTTTTTTCTTGGCATCCTCTAAAGCCTTTTCATAACTCTTATATTCGTCTGACAGTTTAAATAATGCGTCCTGTGATTGTTCATAGGCAATTTGGAGTTTTTCATTTTCAAGGGCTGTTTTACCTGTTCCGAGTTTGGCTTTATTTTCCTCAACCTGTATTTCAGCAAGTCTCTTTTGCCACTTCTCTGCGTTCTCATCTAAATACTTGTATTTATCTGATAAACCATCATAAACGTGAGCGAGTTCTTCAGCATTTTTCTTCGCATCCTCGTTCAATCTAGATAAGAGAGAATTAAACGAGTTTATAAAAAGATTACTAGCTCGGTTAAATCCATTGGACAATGCAGACATTAAGGAACGACCAAGTTTAGCGAAATCTTCAATTAATAAGGCTAGATTACTAGAATTTACATCAGTTTGGAATATGTCTGTGTTCCCGTTCGCTGTGCCTCCGTTAGAGTCACCAAGAAGACCGGTCGAGACATTGGACAGAGCCGACCTCGGGGACTTCTTACCCCCTCCACCTGTGGCGAAGTCCTGTATTTTATTGAATACATTTTTAATAGTGGTTGTAATTGTCGCAGACATTGTGCCCGTGAAAGTTCTAGAACCGAGGTTATTAGACCCGGAAAAGAAAGCACTCTTAATCTTAGAAATCGCCCCGGAAATAGTAGTCAATGCACTAGAGTGGTTAACATCTGCCCCAATAGTCCCGGACATATTCTTGTTGCCGAGTTTGTCTCCCTTGCTGAATACCTTTTGGATACCTTTTACAGCCGATGTTATTTTCGCTTTAGCGGGTGCATCAGATACAGTAGCATCAACTTTCGCCTCAACTTTTGACGTGGCTGTAGTATGTTTGTTCTCTATGGTTTTAGCGAACTCATCAACTTTGTTATTTACCTGTGTTCCCGCATCCTCCATTCCTCCGAAGTCAACTTCAGTAAGAATGTCCATTATGACCATAGCCTGTTTTGTATATTCTTGGTCGTCCGGGAATTCAGTTTCCAAGAGTTCTTTTATCTCTTGGTCTCCCATACCATCTTCACGGGCTTTTATAATAAAATCGCAGAGTACATCGACCTTTTCCTCGCTGAGGCTTTCGGAATCTCCTAGTATGCTCTTTACCTGTTCGAGGGCTTGTTCTTTCATTTCCCCGGTATTAGTTACTTTGAAATTACCCTCAGCATCAAGTTCAAAACGTACATTAGAACCATAGTCTTTGAATGATTGGTTTATCTCGTCAATTATCGAACGGGCTGTATCCATATCCCCGGACTTGAGAGCATCTCCGAGGGCTTTGTCCCAATTCGCTCTAAGCTGAATCCCGGCATCGTGGAAGTCCATATAATTGACTTCGTCATTTATAGCATCTGTTATCTGTGTGGTTATGTCTGTGGCGAATCTGTGTGCTTGTTTTTCTGCATCAGTTTTCCCCATTCCTGTATCAATTAAACCCTGTAATACATCCCCGAGAGCCTCGACCGTTCCGTCTGCTATGTCCCAAGCAAAAGAAGATATATGAATCATTACATCTGCAAGGTCTATACTAGATATCGCATCCCCTACAGCTGTAATTAATGACGGGGCTATCTTTTCAATTACAGGCATTAAATTTGTGGCAAAAGTCCCCACACTTTCGAGAAGTGCATCCGTAGTTTCTGTGATACCCTCACCGCTAGCCATAGCAACTTTGAAATTATCCCAAGATTTTTTCATCGAGTTGAAAGACCCCTCTAAGGTGGTCGCCGCCTCCTGTGAGGTCTTACCTGTTATGTTGAATTGGTCTTGAACTACTCCTATAGCATCTATCAAGTCAGCGAGATTCCCCATCTCGTACTTCTGCCCACTGAGTTTTTCTGCATCTTCGAGAAGTCTCTCCATCTCGGCTTTTGTCCCACCATAGCCAAGTTTAAGGGAGTCTAACATTGCATAATTGCCTCTAGCCATTGATTGATAAGCCCTCTGCACTTCGTCCATAGAAGTTCCGAAAGTATTAGCATTATCACTCATCTGTATTACAGCCTTGTTGACATAGTCCGCGGCTTTTTCTGTAGACCCTAAGTCTGATATTAACTTGGCTGAAAAATTGGAGGCTGTAGACATATATTCATTAGCAGATAACCCCGCAGTTTTAAAAGCCTTATTTGCATCATTTAACACCCTTGTGGCATCCTTGCCAAATAACTGCTGAATACCTCCACTCAACTGTTCGAACTCTGAGTAAGCCTCTACACAAGATTTCCCAAAGTCATACACTTTTTTACCAAGATAGGCGAATGTAGTAGCTTTAGCGAGTTTACCCATATACCCGGCAAACTTACTCGTTCCATCATTTACACCTTTTATATTACCCTCTAGGGACTTGGCATCCCCCTTAATTTTGTTTAGCGAGTCACTGACATTCTCATTGGCATTAATATCTATTGTGATTGTACCATCAGCCAATGTTCCCACCTCCTTTTTTTAATCATCTACAAGAGGATATAACTTTTTAAGTCTGCTGTATGCCTGTACCTGTTCTCTCGGGATGTTCGAACCTCGGCTTACCAAGACATCACTTAATAATGATGGTTTTCTAAGGTCAGACATCATCCACACCAACTCAAACCAATGAACATTATCTTTAAATATGTTGACGTGATATTCCTTTAATATAGCTGTGTAGATAAGGTCTAGGTCATAGTAGTAGTCTATTGATTTACTTTTTTTAGTGTTTGGTTTAGGTCTCCAATCATTAGCACTTACAAAAGTTTTGAACTGTTGGATACCCTCCTCAGCCTCGTGGGGCATAACACCCTTATAAAACCTTAAAAGAGCCTCTATAGGCTCTGTCTTGAACATCTCCATAATCTCAATAATCTTTATGCAGTTTGTTTCGACCGGATAGTCTATCCCCTCAATGTTTACGGCTGTTACTAATTTCATTTACTACAATCTCCATTTTCTTTATGATATAATCAATAATCTGTGTGAGTCTGTGCGTAGTCATTACTCGACCATCGAGAATAGTTTCCACTGCTGACTCATCCTCTAACAGGTCATTGATGAACTCGTCTAATCTCATTTTATCATCTTTAACATACTCCCCGAGTTCAGCAAACTTCTTGCAGAATCCTTCCGGGTCGTCAATTACATAACTCTTGTTTTTAAAATTGAATTCTAAGTCCTTAAATTCAAACATCATTTTACCTCCTAAAATAATCATAAAATAAAAAGGTCGTAGTCCCGGAATTAGACTACGACCTTATAGGCATATATTTAGTGTTTAGAAAAAGTGCAATACTCTAAAATTATTGTCTTTAATTATGATACCTCACTATTCACCATCTGTAAAGTCTGTTACACCTTTGAATTCGTCATAAACATATTCTGTGGCATTTTCCATCTCGTCTTCACCATCATATTCTGTAGACTCGTCAAAAGCAATTGGAGTCCAAGTAAATGTTTTAGAACCACCCGAGTTAACAATCTTTAACTTTCCGTGCTCTCCGTCACCCTGTGCATTAAGGTTACCACTGATTACAATTTCTTCGCCTCCACCACCTGTCATTGAGGCAACTTCAATGGCTACTTCAAATTTTCTACCAATATATTCTACTGTACCGGCTACAGGTGGAGTAGTTTGGTCACCCTTGAACTTTTCAAGTCTGTAATATTCTACAACTGCATCTTCACCAACTACACCATTACGGGCAACATTATAAATTTTTCTAATTGCATTTTTAGACCAAATAAAATCTGTTGAGAATGAAAAACTTCTTTCATATCCTGTTGTAGTGGTTGTCTGTGAGGCATCGCAGATATACGCTTTAGATTCTGTCTGAGCATTGGTATTCTCGTCTAAAGCTGTAAAGCCCTCACCAAGCATCCCCCAATGTTTGACTTCTGCTCCCCCGGTAAACGTGCTCCAACACATCCAATCCTGTATGTTATTTCTAATCAATTTATATCACCTCTCTGAATGAAAATTTAAACTGCATCACCCATCTACTTAATGTTGTGTCTGCCTGTGCCAAATATCCGTCATTAACGAGTTCAAAAGACAGTGGAAAGTGTTTGTCGTCCCATTCTCCCTTGCACAGATTCTCAACAAGAAAAGTTTTGACATTCCTAAAGAATGTATAAATCTCGGCTTGTTCTTCTATGTCCTCGTTATAAGGGAATGTGGCAGACAGGTTATAAGTCTTCTCCATTACGGAAGACCCATTTACATATCTTTTAGCATTGACTGTACCTGTGGAACTCAAGGACACTGAGCCATTGACCCGGGACAGATAGTTGATGTCCACAGGGAGTTCCTTAAAGTACATTTTCAATTTTTCTCTTATATACTCAATGTCATTCATACTACTTCTTTTTCTTACATCCCATTATACTATAATTTCCTTTATCATCTCGGTTAATGTACCCATAGGGAGTGCATCGTCCCAATGTGCCTGTCCTTTATCGTGCCTAAAATCTGCTCTGTAATACTGAACCCCGGCATAATCATAACCATTAGTTCCGTAGGCATCATACTTAATGGAATGCCCCGCCTGTGCCCATCCTCCTGTCAATTGTCCACTTTCGACCGGTACGACCCCGGCTTCTGTACCAAGATTACCGACACATTCTACAGCGTGACTATAAAAAGCCTCGTTCAGTATGTTGTGTTTGTCGCAGATTCCTTGTGGGTCTATATCAACCACAACGTGTATACTCATTATCTCTCATCCTTACCACCTATTGCGTGTATATGATTGCCACAGTTACGAACCTCTCGAACCTTAAAATATCTGTCAGTAGATACCCTCAGCACATCTTCCGGGATAATGTCTGCACTAAGGTTAAAGATTCTTGCGTTCGTATTGTCAGCATAATAACCCGAGTATGATTTCACATCGTCAACATAATTGTCTACATCCGGGTCATATACCTTACGAACTCTCTCTATACCCACTCTATTGAGCGACAATGTACCCACCTCTTTACACAATCTGCTATCCCGGAACTAAATAAAGTTGATGTCATATCAAATCTTGTGTAGCTGTACCCGTCTGCACTTTCGCTCTTGTAAGTTCCACTAACCCTGTTCGAATCGAGATAGTCCACAATTTCATAAAGTGCAAATCTATTTGACTTAATGTCTGTGTTGAGTCCGTATTCATCGATATACTGTTCTGCACCAATCATATACTTATTATAGAGGACTTCAGAGAGAGTACCTCCGAAGTCCACTGTATATTCATTATATGTGCATCCGTTATTTCTTTTCAACATCTTTCTCAACTTCGACCTTTTCGACCTTTTCCACTGAGTTTCCGTCCTGTGGTTTGATGATTGCAACTGCGTGTTCCGGACTAATCATTGTATAATTGTAGAGGATATCAACTGAGATAGTTTCTTTTTTATACTGAATGTCATAGTCTCTTACGAGTCTCAGTGCAATGCCGTTATAAGATACAGTAGCACTCTGTGAGTTATCACCCGCCGGAGCAAGTAATGGTCTAGTTACGAATGCGAGTGCATCTCTGTGGAATGCGAATGATAAATCAGCATCTTCAATTTCAACACTCTGTGGAGTTGATGCGAGAACCTCGTTGAATAATA
This sequence comes from Cylicocyclus nassatus, assembly GCA_958299035.1. Lineage (NCBI taxonomy): Eukaryota > Metazoa > Nematoda > Chromadorea > Rhabditida > Strongylidae > Cylicocyclus > Cylicocyclus nassatus. The sequence goes on from CATQJL010000347.1 coordinate 7,185, forward strand.
CATCGTAACCACCACTGACATTAGCTTTAACTTCTTTGATGATGTAGTGTTTATTATCGATTAAGGCAACATCTCCCGGAACTGCTGTGCAGTTATCACAGTGGATACCGAAACCGCCCTCAATTACTGTAATAGTTCCTGTGATAACGTGTGCCCCGTTTGACTTAGGCAGAGTCTGTGCTACATAGTTATTCAGACCAAATACAGAGCCAATTTCACCCTGTCTCAGTGCTGTTGATGTACCCGCCTCATTAACCTTTACGAGGTTGCCAACTCTTGTGAAGTCTGCATCTGCTTTGGTATTCCATACAGCATTTCTATTTTCGAGTGGTGCGAGTGCATCATTCATAATGAGTCTAAGGTCTGAAAAATCGTCAAGGTCATATGGTGTAGCATCCTTAATCATTTTGCCTCTTGACTTGGCTACCATACCGAGACCATCATTGTTAACTTTTCTAGCGAGGGCTACAGCCATACCATCAATAATTTCATTGAGTTTAGCATCACCCATATTCATAGCCATTTCGAGTGCCCCTACTGAGACAGACACATCAGAGATTTTATCTAATGTGATTGTCACTGAATCTTCGTGAATGTCCTGTGTCTGAATTCCGGCATCCTCTGAAAATTCATTTGCTACAAAATCAAATGGTTTTCTAATCTGAATTTTAGTACCAAGACCATTTACAAATTCATTTGCATAGTCCTTGTATGTTAACTGTGGCATAAGAAGATTTTCTAAAAATCTAGGTAACATTCTCTGACCAATCTTTTCTAAATTAATATAACTGTTTGCCAATGTAAAAACCTCCCTTACTTACCATCCCAAATTCTTACAAGCATCTTCAAAAGTCTTTTTATCTGCGAGTTCATCGTCCTTAAAAGAGTCCGGGTCGGGATTAGGTGACCCGCTTTTCTTCTGATTTGTAAAGAAGTTAGAATGATTTTCCTTGAACTCCTTGATTGTATCATCAAAACCAATGAGTTCGTTATCATTGTTAAAAATAAAGTTATCCTTGCCGATTTTATAGAGTGCGAAGTCCACATCTGTGCAATTAGCCTGTTCTAATGCTGACTTTATTTTTCTCTCTCTAGTTTCGGCTTTATTCTGTTCTACTAATGAATCAAATTTACTTTTCCAAGTTTCAAGTTCACTCTTTAAAGTCTCGTTTACTTTTGATACATCATCAGAATCACCAAGTTTTTTAGTCAGTTCGTCCACATTGTTTTTATACTCGTTAATCTCTGTTGACAGTTTTTCGTTTTCTGCCTTGTATGTCTCAATGTCTTTTCCATTCATAGACATTACACTATCGATAACACTTTTTAATGTGTCTGCATCCTCAATGTGTGAACCAAGTAATGTTTTAAGTTCGTCTCTTTTCATAATCTCCTACGGATTTTTACGCCTCCCGGCGATAGAGTTTAAAAAAGTTTGAGGTTTAACGTAACCCCGGACGGAATAAAGATATGTTACATCTTCAAAGTACATTTTATCACTTTAATGTACTAAAGTAAAGTTCTGTTTGACTTTTTTAAAAAAGTATTGACTTCCCGGGTGTCCTATGGTAGAATAAATCATCAAATAAATTAAGAAAGCAAATGCACGGAGGTACACAAAATGAATATTATTGAAATCACAGTTTTACAGAATGAAGAATCAAAAGTTGAATTTACATTATGGTCAGATGGCACATTAAACTATAAAAAAGACAGTTTAACAAGCAATGAAAAAGCAAGAGTGAGAATGACCGGTATTGATTATGAATCATACAACGACATTGCAAACTTTACTTTAAGTCAAATGAGAAAGCACAGCAAGACAACTTGTGAAGTATACTAAGAGCGAAAGCCCCAAATAAGGGGCTTTTTATTTTTCTGCGAATGTCTGCATACAGGTAACTTTTGGAACTCGTGAAGTTCTGCACTCCTCAAGTTCCCTCTCTATATAGTCTGCTTTATCCTCTACCCTAGTGACCCTCTCCAAGAGTTTCCGGGTATTAGCCTCCGATGTTCTGACCATAACAATGGCAGATATCACCACAGAGGTTATAGTACATATGGTCGTTATTATAGTTATGGTCATTCGTTCACCACCTTAGTGCAAGATTTATGAACCCACCTGTCCCAATTGGTCTGTAACCACTCCTCGGAGTAGCCTACAATCTTAAGCCTGTCTCCTACCTTGAGTTTCTGTTCTACCTCAGAATCTAGACTAGGGGATTTTCTTAAATTAGTCCCGGACTTGGTTATCGTTACAATGTACCCGGAATCAGTTTTTTTAGATTCTACTTGACATTTTAACCCGTCTATGGTTGCTCGTGAAATCTTAAAATATTTGTAGAAGTCACCTCCTACATTATTCCCATACCCGTGCTTTTCATCGCCTCTGTAGATTCGTCCGCCTACATCCAAATGAGTAGCAGTGCTCATCGTAGCGACCCCGTCCCATTTTAAATCTTGACAGAGACAGGCAATGTACTTAGGCTCAATGAGTTTTTTATCTTTATATACTCGGCAATCCACAGCCTGTCCAAGTGTGTGCTTTGAACCTGTAGCCCCTCCAATTTTTTTGTTATAGGCGGGTGTCCTGTATCCCGAGGTGATTGTAATCACGAACCCTCCGATACCTCTTAACTCTTCGAGTTTATCAATGAGTTTACTGTCAATCTTGACAATGTCTGACCCATCCGGGCACTTGAACTCTCCGAGTTTAAAATGCTCAGACAGTTTGTGATTGACTCCATATTTTTTTAAAGAATATTCTTTTAGCATTATTTTTTCTCCTAAAAATCGGGGATAGCTAGAACGAATGAGTCCTCTATCCCCTTTAAACCCTGTCCCGGGTTTTCAATTATTTTTTATTCTCGTGTTTAGCAAACAAATAACTACATACAAGAATAGTTATGTTCATTATGTTTTCTTGCGAGATTCTGCCCATTATTGACAGGACGAAAAATTCAATCGCTATCAGTAGGGCAATTAAGTTCCTCACATCTGTAGTCTTTAATCTGTCTAACATCATTAGTTATCCATCCTTACATAGAACTCTAATCTCTCTCTAAGCACATTTCCCGCAGCACATTTGCACTCAATGTCCACAGTTCCGTCCCTGTTACTCCATACAGCACAATAATTGTCCGGGACTTCCTTTTCAGAGTCTCTCCATTTATAACCTGTGTGAGAATAGTAGTTATAGATAGTAGTAAGTTTCTTTTGGATGATAAGTGGGAAAAAGTCTATAGGAACTGTCATTGTGCAGATTCCGTCTGAGTCTCCCTGTTCTGCATTGACGAACACTTCGTCACCAACGAATAAGACCTCACACTTAGTGAGCGGGGCTTCTGCTCTGTTTATGTCGTTATTACCTAAGTTAAAGTAAACACTATCCTCATAGATTCTGCCCTGTTCGTATAACTCAAGATTTTTAATAGGTACAAGTTCTCTGTGGTTTTCTGCTGTCAGACCCTCTCTAATTACCGGGAGTCTAGTTTTGTTTATTGTATATTTCGGGTTTATCTCTACAATCTGAAAATAAAAGCTGTCGCCCATTTCATTGAGTGCGAGTCTTACCTCCTTACCATTTCCGAAGAATCCCCCACCCTGTGCATACATTGTCACAGCCTCTTCGAGATAGTCACTACCATTACCTACAGGAATACCAATCTCAACTTGGAACACTGTGTGCTCGTCATAGTCAAATCTAGGGAACTCGAATCCGTCACCATCCATCCATTCTTTCGGAACAAACGGGTCTACCCAAGATACAATGGTTGTTTCCTTATGTTCAATCTGCCAACATTTAGGGGTGTCAATCTCGTAAAGTTCACATTTAGAGATGTACCACTCCGCCTCATATCTGATGTAAACCCCATCTTCGGGAATTACGACATTTGCAAAAGTGCCCTGTTTAACACAGACAATGTCCGGGAATCTGCCTCCTCCATAGTAGACTACATCCTCAAGTTCTGTCTTTACATATTTAATTGGGTCTGTGTCCTTGCCTCCGTAGAATGTTACTCCTACAGCATCCGGGAACGAGATAGGGAACTCACCCACCTTAACATATGTGACAGTTCTATCATTTACAGGGATGTCAACTACTGTCTTACCGGTTAAATCACCATCAAATTCGAAGTAGCCGAACTGATTATTAGAACCTCCACCTGTGTTCTGCTCTGTCTCGAATGTCCTCTTATGCCAACCATCTGCATATAAGACCCACTCCTGTTCCTGTGGTAAAAGTATTTTTACAATTGTACCAAGTGGGAATGCACCTCTCATCTCTGAAAAGTCTCTGTAAGTTTTCATCTTCTCGACCTCCTTTTTTTAAAGTAGTCACCCCAAGAGGGGTTCTCTTTTATAAATTGTTTCCATATATCGTCCGGGATTTTTTCGCAATCTCGGTACAGGTTATAAATGTGTTTTTTATCAATCGTTATCTCCCAAATTCCAACCCGTCTTTCGCTGTCTCTGACCCAATATACAACGTCCTCGTCCCGGGCTTTATAATATGTTATCATAGGTTACCTCCCTGTTATTTTTCACCACCTGTAATACTGTCAACTTTCATTCTCTTTCTGTCTGTGTTCAGATATCCCATCATCTCTCTGTAATCATCGTCAACAATAATGTCGGATACCTTTACTGCCCAATCGTTAAAGTCACAGTTTGAGGGATAAGTCCCGAACCTTACATCTAATAACTGTTGAGTAATTTTCTTCAAGTCCTTTTTAGAGAGTGGTTTCTTCTCCAAGTCCTCAAGGGTCTTGACATTATATTGGTAGTCTAACAGCATCGGGATTCTATCCACCATAGTTCGCCACTGTACTGACACCCCGGTTTTCACATTTAGTAAAGACTCGTCCCAAACTGTCTGTAATTCTAAAAACTGTAACCCATATGTTTTATTGAATTTTACTATTGATGCGTGAGCACCCGATACAAGAAAATATTCTGTATCCTCCTCCATCTGAGATATTAAGTCCCATCCGTTAGCCTGTGACCCTTTGAACTTACTTCTAACAAAGTTGACCCCTTTGTCCTCTTGCATTTTACGAAACTCATATGTCCCCTCACTTGTGAAGTAGTCACAGGAGTAACCACCTCTGAAGTCCAATGTGTTAATGTTGCCTTTTTTCTGTGCTACATATGTAAGAGCCTGTGACATACAAGACCCGTCCGTAGCATCATCACCAACTATCCTCTTTATTATCTCAGACTCGCTCAGTTCCTCGCCTCTTATTGTTACGGGATTATAGCTGACCCCGTACCGGTCGAAATACTTCTCCATATGTTTAAAGTATGTATTTTTAGACTCTGTCCTAGTCCAAGTGGTAGGAGGGGGGGTATGTATTACAGGCTTGTCCAATAGTTCTGGAACTATCTTGCCCGGGTTAGGGTTTACAGAATAGTCGAATATCTCTTTATACTCAATGTTGTAACTCTTAAAGTCACCAATAAAGAATCTGTATATATCGTCCTTGTCTCTGTATATCCCATATGACCCCGAGTTTGTAGTGTCAGCTTTGAACCTCGATATATCCTCATATATCTTCGTAGGGTCGTAACCATCTAATTCTAATGTAGCTGATAAGTCAATATAAAATCCGGCACAGTTCAGAATCTGTGCTGTAGTCTTATCAGCATATTTTAATGTGTCAGTAGTGTGTATTTTGACCTTGTATTGGTCTCTTGTCATTTCCTCCAAGGTCTCTTTACTTAATCTCCTCCCGGCTGCGTAGGGTCTGTCTGTGTATGCATCTCTCACAGTATGGGGCAATAGGTTAATATCACGAGCCGAGCCAATGAGATTTTTATCTCTCCTGTACTGTCTCTGAACCTTGACCTTACCCCCGAGGTCTACAGCATCGTCAAACCTTGGCAATAAGTTAACATTCGATATATTATATTTAGGGATTACTACAGAATACCAACCCTGTGTCTTACTCCTCTCCCTTTTTAATATTTCGAGTGGTGCATCCTCGGGAATCTTACCCTTGACTTTGAGTACCGGAGAATTAATAGTCCAAGTCCTGTTTAACTGAATGGGTACATTGTGATTCTGTGAGAACTCTACTATTTTTTTATATGACTCTATTGTCCTCGCATCGTCCCCCATCAGTTTATATCTTCGAGTCTGTCTCTCTAGATATCTCATCTTCTGTTCATTCTCGTAGAATGTAACATCGTAGAACTCGTCCCTCATCTCGACCGGGTGACCATCCCATACCTTGAACTCGTGTCTACAGTTCCAACACCCGATTCCCTCCGGGTTTCCCTCAACATATACATTCTCCATAAAATCCCGGTATGAGTAGACCTGTCCTTGAAGTGGTATGTGCTGTGGTCTACTTGCCAAGTGTGGAACTACATAAACGAATTGGTCTTCCTCCAAAGTGTCGGCTCTGATTTTAGAACGTGCACTACGGATATAGCCCTCGACCTCGTATTCTCCAAGGTCTCTACCTCTCGGGTGGTAGTAGGCTGTTCCTTTGCTCAAGACCTCTACCTCCTCGGCTGTCCAATAGCCGTATTTAACATTCATTTCTGCATAGTGCTTTAATTTGTTCATATTCTTAACAACCTTGTTTAACTATTTAACAATATCAGTTTATATCCCTCTGTGAGCCTCTGAGAGCCTGTCTCAGCGATTTTTATATCTTTTAGGGATAATTTATCAACCTCTAATTTTTCTTCGCTCTAAGAGGCTCTGAGAGGCTCGGTTTAAATCTCATCAGCGAAAATGTTCGGGCTAGGTACATTTTTCTTGGCTGTCTCCAAGTCTTCCCCGTACCATTTGACTCTATATTCTTCTTTGCTCATTATTCCAAGTTGAATGTCCTGTATGTCGTTCTTCCTCTCCTCTGACCTGTCTATAATAAAGTCATAGTTCATAGTGAATGTAACTGTATGATTCTCCACAGCACTGAGCCAAGTTTCGAGCAACTCTTTAAGTATCATCGAATAGGTCGCTACTGTGTCCACCTGTTCTTGGTTACTAGTTGACCAAGCCAAGACAGTATTGAAAGCGTGGCTCGTTCTGTTATCTACGATAAAGTTAGAGCCAAGACCAAGGGCACTCGTGAACATCCCAATGTGGTAGCTGAGTGCCTGTACATTATCCTCAACCCTTAAGTCCGGGTTGTACTCATAGAAGACCTTGTCTGCTCTCTCTCGCATATCTGCCTCTATCATAGTGAACAACTCCTGTGCGACATCGTCCGGGGTCACATCATTACCGAACTCATCCTTGTGTATGAGGTCTCTATCCATAATGACTTTTTTACCCCCGAGATATATATCTCTGACGAAGTTATTATATGCGATGTATATGGCTTTTAACTGTGATGTGTACCCGTGCCACATAACCTTATCAGTGAGGCACAGGAACTGATTCGCCTTGACTTTATATGTAGTCTCGTCCTCTAGTCTCCCGTCTACATATCTATAAGTCACTATCTCTCCCGGTCTGTGTATCTCAATATATTTAGTCCCGTCTATCTTCTGCTCCCAACCAATCACAATGTCTGTCCCAATAAGTATCTTGTCCCAATCAAATACTTTGAGATTCTCATTGAGATATGTAATGAGTGACCATCCTGTCCCGAAGTATTGGGTCAAGAACTGTTTAAATGGTTTCAGCTTGAATATCTTACTGTTTGTGATTAGGTTACTGTTAATCATCGTGGTGGACAGCTTGTTAGCAATCATCCTAATGAGCGGTATACGATACGGAACTCTTCTCGCTAGTTTTGTCTTGTCCTCAAAGTAGTTCTCATAGTACATCTTAATTATGTCATAATCGCTCAATACATCATATGAATACAATGTTACTCCTAATTTATCCTCAAGTAATCTCCTCACCTTTTATCCTCCTCACTGTCAATCTTACCAAGGACAATGTCCTCGGCTGTCTTGGGAATGTATATGAACGGATGTAGTCCACAATCAATAGCGACCCATTCCCCACAATCAATTACTATCCTATCCATTCTCTTTTTCCTTTAATCGTCTAAGAGCATCGAGTACAGCCTCCTCTTCTTTACTCAGCATCTGTCCCGGGTCTGTCTTATCTACCGGGAGCGGACTGTTTGCTGATACCCACTCAGCTAAGTTCCTCAATACATAGTGTAGTTCTTTTGTATTACCATTGAGAGCCTTATTGACCGCTACCTGTTTCAATGTACCAATTGTCTCAAATATATATTTCCTGTGGGCAATGTTGTAAGGGCATCCGAACACCCGGATAGAGTTATCGTCTACATCATCAGTAGAGCACTGAAATAGTTCTGATAACTCCTCCAAGGTCGTATGATTTACAAAAGCCTTTTCAAAATCTGCTTTATATATCATCTAATCACCTCTGTTAATTTAGCTTATCATCACATTATATCTCTCATTCTCTAATATTTCAATGCTTTAATACACTAAAGTGACCGGGATAAAAAAAGAGAGCCATATCTCATATTGGAGATTGACTCAAGTCTAGTTTACTCTAAAAAATGGGAATTCCGGGAAAAGTGCTGTTTTCGGCTATATTTATAGACAGGTCTCATTTTTCCTGTTAATCTGTCTAGAAAGTCCCCGTGGTTGAAATTTCAATCTTCTTGCTACTTCTTTCTTCTTTTTCTAAAAAATAAAAAAAATATAAAATAGAACCCCTATAGAGAAAAAAAATAAAAAAACTTTTTTTTTCATTTTATCTGTCAATGTGGCAACGATGTTGAAATTTCAATGCCGGGGACGTCTCAGACACATTGTCGAATGTGTACATCTATCTATAAAATTTTAAAATACCAACGACCTACCAACACCCCAATTTTTCAAATGTTACAGAATTATTACAAATGTTACAGAAATGTTACAAAATGTAATATTCCCGTAACATTAATTTACACCCTGTTACACTCCTATTTTATAAATATACGGAATAAAAGCATATTGACAGGCATTGACGAAGTGGTCGTCCTTATCCATTGGCACACTGTCTTTCTCGCTCCAAGAGTAGACTCCGAGTTCCCGGACTAATTCTCTACAATCGCTCTTAACAATCTTCATTGCTCCACTCCATATCCAACCATTCATAAGGTTGATTCTGTCTATAATCTTGACACTCTTATAAGCCTCTACAATTTGCACACCTACGAGTCCCGCTCCCTTACTGTCTCCACCTCTACCCCCGTACTTCTTGAGTTTTCTAAGTTCTGCGATAGTCCCCGCATCGGCTGAGTCAACATATATCTCGCTTACTCTACCCCATCCTAGACTACTCCACTCACCACACTTACTGCTCACTAACTCGGCTACATCTGATGGACTGTAGACATCTGCTCCACTCTGCACCCTGTCTCTATTGTTAAACCCCCACGTTCTGAGGACATACCACACACCCTCAGACAGACCACTGAGAACGAGTGCGACCATATCGTCTGTCTTACTCGAATAAGATGTATCCACTCCGACAACTAGTTTTTCGAACTCTCCCGACACACTCTCACTGTCTATGAGTGCTCGTTCAAAAGATGGGAAGACTAGACCTACAGAACGACACCTCAGACCAAGTATTTTATTCTTATATATCTTGGTAGAGGGGTCGAGGCTCTCCCTCTTCCTCCTCTTGTCCTCGTCACTTAAACTTATATTGTCGTCCATCGTAAAAAAGAAGTAACCCCATCCGTCCCGGTCTCCGGTCATATATGCTCTTATCTGTTCCGGGACATCTCCCTTATACTTCTCATCAATAACAGCCTTATTGATATATTCGCTATATACTTCTAGGTCGGGATTGTCCGGGTTCAGAGTGCCGATAAGATTGTCACATCTACTCGACACCTCTCGTACTGTCTCTATATTGGCTGTGTTTATTTCATCAATGAAAATGCACCCGTACTGACCTCCGAGAAGATTCTTCCACGAAACATTATTATCATACCCGATACAGAGTATAATCTTCTCCCTCCCTAGTCCGTCCTTGCCAATTAAGTGAGGGAACTTATAATCCTTTGAACCATTGCCATTGTAAGAGAACACATTCGCCCAATAGTATAACAAGCCGTTATCCTGTTGAATTATATTTTTTTCAATAACCCCGGATGTCTTGCCTAGGATAACGTGTAATTTTTTATTACTTTTGAGGACTTGGGGAACGAACTTCCACGAGATTGCTACTGTAGTTTTCCCGGATGCTGTAGCACCCTCCAAGAATTCGAACCTGTATTTATCCTGTGATATGTAGTATTTATATTTGTCACTAATCATAACTACTCATCATCCCCGAGTTCTAACTTGTCGTACTCATCCTCGATATAATCACATATATTTTTATTATATCCCGGCATAGTATAACCATAGATACAATTGTCGCATCCATCGTCCACTCTTGTGCAGTGGTCACTAATTGCGTTATATAAGTTTATGAGTCTATCAACATTGGGGTCTCTTTCCTCGTATTCCTCATAGAGCCAAACTAATTTAATAGCTGAACAAGTAGGTCTTGTAAAGTCATTGAAGTGGCAGTTTGTACAGGCTATGTCAGAGCATCGGCATACCTTAGAACCACCTTTATTCATAGCAAAATCACCCTGTAATTCTAAGATATCCTCTCTATACTTTTCATAGTTAGTCATTGTTATTCCTCCCCGTTATAATCCTCATATGTTCCTATAGCTGACAAAATGAGATAGCACAGGACACTATCATTAATCTTGCTGTCATACTTGCACCCTTTACAGGACTCAAGAGTATTACAGCAATTATAGATATCCTGTCTCAATGTCTCTCTATCGTGCATCATCATTGTTAGCCCTCCTCATTACTCGTCATAGCTTTATGGATACGTTCCCTCGCTATCTCGAAGTATTTTTTATTTAATTCATAGCCGATAAAATTACGACCTGCATTGATACAGGCTACCCCGGTTGACCCCGAACCCATAGTATTATCTAAAACTGTATCACCCTCATTAGAATATGTCTTGATAAAATACTCTAGCAGTTCGACCGGTTTTTCTGTGGGGTGTATCGGCTTGGCTACCTTATCAAATTTGACTACATTTGTAGGGTGTTTATGGGTTACCTCATAATATCCCTTTTTGGTCACTCCGGGAACGTGCTCTGTGTAAGAACTATACCTGTATTTTACAGGTTTATCAAGGGGTATCATTTGAGGGTTATAGTTCACCCTCTCTCCCTTGGAGGTGAATACCATAATATATTCCGTCTGCATCATTGGTCTATATTTGGCACATTGAAAGCCTGTACCCCTGTTTTTACCCATACCCACTCACATTTGAAACCTTTTAGATGTGAGGATATCAGCACACTTGAAAAAGGCTGTGCCCCGAATATACAGATTGCCCCATTAGGTTTAATCACTCTCTTATATTCTGACCACATTTTTTCAAGGTCAATAACTGAGTCCCATTTACAAGCTGTAGTCCCGTATGGTGGGTCACACAGAATCATATCTACTGATTTATCCTGTAGGGTCTGCATAAGTTCCAAACAATCGCCTTGTCTTATATCTATCAATCTCCTAACCTCCTCGTTCTCCATCGTCTTACCTGTTTCCCACTTGGTAGGGCTACTCGTTCAAGATAGAATCCCGGGAAGTAGTTTGCTACCTCAAGAGACATCCTCTTGGATGTAATCCCCTTTTTTAAAAAAACGTGCTGTTCTTCAATAAGCCATTTTTCATATTCTTGGCATAAATCAGAATTAGTCTTGCCAATTATACCCGGCTCTCCTATTTCAGTGAACCACTCGTCCAAATATGACTTATTGAAATTAAGTGTATTTATCTGCGAGTTCTTGACAAGTTCCGGGATAGTAAATCCCCTCTGACCTGTTATGATAGGTTTTACAGCCTCAATGCCCTTATTGATTACATACTCGTAGCATTCTTCCCTACATAACTTATATATAATCTCATCGTCCGGGTTCTCAAAAACGTGCTGAAGTGGGATAGTTAAAAATCTTGACACTACAGCTTTTAAATTGTTGTGACCTGTAGGGGCTACTGCGAGAGGCTCGTTCGAGGTTACAAATACTTTTGCAATTGGCTTACATAAAATGTCCTCTTTATATTTCCTCTGAATGTTGAGGGTGTCCCCGGATATTATCTTTTTGATGTACTCGCATACAGACTCATTCAGTGAACCTACTTTAATATCATCATTGATTAAAAGCAACTTATTTGGAATCTGTGCAGTTCCGAACTGTCTGTCAATCTCTGTCAATGGTGTTCCCGTGGTGTTATCCTGTCCTATCAGCCCTAAAAGAAAATTTATGAATGTACTTTTGCCACATTTAGGGGCAGAGTAAATATAAAAAGCTGTTCTTTTCTCGTTTCTTCTTAAAAAGATATATCCTATCATCTCTAGGAAAAGGTCTCGAAGTTCTCTGCTACCATTAGCCATATTTAACAGCCATTGGTCTATCAGATGGACTCTTGGTGCATCCGGGTTATATCTGTGAGGAATCTTGCATTCTATGTAAAAGTTAGGCGAATATTCCATCGTTTGACCGGTCATAATGTTGAGAACGCAATTCTCAAACCCTATCCATTCCCAAGAGAGAGGGAGTCTCTCCTCCTCCATCAGTGCCATATCTTGATACAATCTGTAAATTGTATCGAACTGATTCTTGGCAGTAATCCCCTCTTCGTATCGTGTACGGGCTAATAATCTCAGCTTACCCACATTGTTAGTCCACTCTCCATCTAACCACATATAACACTCCCCATTGATGTTACATCCGTAATTATCCTTGTAGATGTATTGGGCTAACAAATATGGGTCAATCTTAGTATTCCCTTTCCCGTCAACTACTTTCCAATTAGCTGACTCTGTGAGTTCGTATCCGTCCTCCCGGGTCACTGTTTGGAACTCTTGGAATCCCAAAGGTCTAATGAATATGTAATCATTTAATATCTTGGCAGAGTCCAAAAAATCATCATAATTAATCTTATCTGACAGGAACTGAGTTCTAAAGGTCTTGTATAAGAACTCGTTCCTCCCATCTCCTGTACCCATCAACCAAGGTTTTTCCGTCCACTTGGCAGACAGTAAGAAGAACGGACACTCGCTCTCATTGGATACGGATTTAAATTCCCTAGGCTGTTTCTCACCCGGTTTCATTAAAAATGTGAACTGTTTTTTTCCGGGACTTGGGAAGTGGACATCTGCTACAACGCCCACATTCAACCACAGCTCTGACCCAGACTTTTCTATTTTTCCGTTATTCTTAAAAATAAAATGTCTGTGTCCATTGTTAGGGTTATAAATCTCCGAAAATCTATATCCCTGTTCAATTAGATAATTATATATTTTTCTGCTTAATATCTCATCATCAAAAGAGATATCAATATATCTCTCATCAAATGCTATCCCTACATCCCCTCTAACCTCCCCCGAATAAATCTTGTTAACACTCTGTTTCAAACATTTATAATAGTCCATCTGCTATACCTCGCCTCTGTTAATCTCGTCTAGTTTGTCTCTAATGAATTCCCAATCTTTAGGGAAAGCCAATATGGAATATCCCCCGGACTCAACTATTTTATTTAGTGTCCATCGCTGAAGGGGACTTGGTCGTCCGTTATCAGCTTTTACTTCAATAGCCACAAATTTGCCATTGATACAGCATAATAAGTCCGGGATTCCTCTCTGTGTCATTCCATTAGCGAAGAACTTTACACTCCACCCCCCTATGGACTCAATATAATTCCTAATCTTTTTTTCAAAGTTTTTCTCCTGTGCCATTATAAAACACCCCTTTCGCATATATCCACTATATGTTCACATAATTCATATGGGATTACACTTTTTTTACTGCCTCGTAACCCTTGTGTGCCGGTTTTCGCTCCTCTTTTTTCAAAAACTTTACCGACACTTCTTGTACCGGCGAATAACTCTAATCATTTCATTTAATCTTTTAGTCCTTTAAAAATATGTGCTATAACTTCCACTGTCCAACCATTCCCAACAGCTTTATAACGTGCAGTATTAGAGACCCCCTCTGTGTAGCCTAAAGGTAATGTCTGCAATTTTTCATATTCTGTGACAGTTAAAGTTCTCATTTTATCTCTAGTGTCATTTACATAATATGTATGTGTAGTGCTTGTGGTTAATGTCCCGGACTTATCACGAGACAGGGGGAGTGCTTTATCTACTCTTCTCTTTTCACCATAATAATTGAACATAAATGGTTTTAATGGTCTGAGTGGTACATCCTCTAAGACATCCTTTAGAAGAATCCCTCTATCCTCCGGGACAGTGACATTAGGTATATTCGTCCAATAATAGCGATTCCTGTTCTGTGCTGATACAAGAGCACTATTAATCTTAACAGGCTCTACCCCTAATAACTCCGTGATTTTATTTTTTATAGGCTCGGGAATTCCTACGTTATTTTCATATAAAAAATATTTAGGTCTAGCCTCCTCAAGTGCTCTGAGATATTGAGAGAAAAGTTCCCATCCTATGCCCTCGCACTTGGTTTCCCTTGTTGCTTTTTCTCTTGCTATGCTCCAATGGGTACAGGGTGAACCACCTATTAATAAATCAAAACCTCTGAATTCTGTGAAATCTGCCTCGCATACATCCCCTCTCTGTTCTGTATCCGGGTAATTATTCATAGTAATTTTTGTTGCGTTATCGTCAATCTCATATGCGACATACTTTTCTACAGGAATACCCGCTCTCTCAAGTGCCACTCTACCACAGGAAATTCCATCAAATAAACTTAACACCCTCATTATTTTAACTCCTCCACACCTGTGCTGTGTTTGACTCTGTCCTCAAGCTCGGCTCTCTTACCATCGTTCCAACGGTCTACAGTGCCGACCAAATACCCGGTAATTCTTCTCAATCTCTCGAATGATTTTTCCTTTAATCTGTATTCTACGTTCAAGAACTCCCCGTCTGCTGTGAAGTAGATATGGTCGAGGGTGTTAGGATAGAGTTTATCTTTATACATTTTGAATGTGTCCTGTGCCTCATCCAAGGTAATACCTTTAAATCCTATCATAGTGTCTTCGAAGAATGTATAATACATACAATCTTTATCAATATTTGTCATTCTATTTCCTCCTATAAATCGAAACTGTCTCTGATTGAATCCTCGTGGTCAAGAATCCATTCTAATTGCTCAATATCTATCTTGTTGCAAAGTGTCCCTCCGTCCACTGTTGAAAAATCGTCAAAAGGACAGACCAAACAGGACATATTCCCGCACATCTTATAAAGGGTCTTTTCCTCGTCTGGCTCGGGTGGGAATGCTGACTCGCTCGAACCAATGTCTACATATTTAATCATTGTTTGCACCTCCTGTCTCCTTGAGCATCTCTCTAGTTTTCTGAGACATTGCACAGAGTTGAACTGCCTCCGTTATGAGTCCATAGATAGCGAACTCTAACATTATGCAATCTTTTACCTCAAGTTCGTTCCTGTGCATCGCACTATATATCTCCGAGAATTTATCTTTTATCCTTGGCACTTCATCGAGTAACTCTCTATATTCCTCATACATTACCCCGAAAGCCTCCGGGATGCTGTTAAACTTTTCTTGTCTCTCTTTTTTACTCGCTCTGAGTTCCTTGTCAACTATTTGGTCAATGTCGTAGAACTCGACCCCGTGTTTTAAAGCCATAGTTTTAAGTCCTCCATAATCTTGTTATAATACCATCGTTTGTCTATGTTTAAATCATTACAGGTCATTCCTGTGATATCCTCGTTGTATACTGTGGATTTCCCGGGTGTGCTTGCGTATTTTTCAATAGTTCCGCTCCCCTTTTGCTTACCTATTCCTACTCCGTCCATAGTGGCAAACACCCGGAGGGTCTTTAACTCTGTAGGCTCAGAGCCTATCCACAATCTGTCATAATTGTTAGACCTCTTCACACACATTTGGTAATCAATTAAATTATTGTGCTTTAAAAGTGTAGTCCATACCGGGACATCATTTAACAGGTATTCTCTTAGGGCTATATTCCTTATAGCCAAATTATTATCTAAGCTGTTATTATATTTGAGCATAGCACCCTTGACCTCTACCTCGCCTGTATCAAACACAACGAGATAATTATTGACATCCTTTTGAACTATCCTGTCTATCTTCTCATACTCAAGGGACATCTTGGAGCGGGTCTCCCAGTCCCTGCACACTGCGACGGTCTTGTCATAATCTGTATACTGCACTATAATACCATCTGTGTTCGATTGTATCAGCCTACAGCACTTAGCATCCTCCAACTTATCCAATAAATCTACTAATAGTAATTGACCATTGACACAAACCTCAGTAGCCCTCCTCGGGTCATATGCCTTGGAATATTTGTCTTTACATATCCCATATGTCGCATTGAGAACGATTTTGTAAGGGGCTTGTTCTTCCTTTTTTCCCTCGCTCTTCAGCTTTAATCGTGTAGATTTAATCTGAGCATATCTTCCCGGGTTTGTGCTGTTCCGAGTCAATAACTTATGTTCAATCATCAAACTAGGGTAATAACTCGCAACATCTATGTGTAAAAGATTATCACTCAATTTTACAGGTCTGTCAATCGCTCCGTGTATACCTCCAAGACCTAACTTGTGAGGGATACCAAATATCACACATTCCAAAGCCGGGCTTTTTTCCTTGCCTGTCTTGGTGTAGGATTTTTCCAAGTGCTTACCCTCTTTAAACCAATTGAGAATCTCGGTATATTTGCCGACCCGGACACAATCTAATATATCTGTGATGTGTTCATCCTTGTGGGTCTTGGACATACATTTTAATATATCGGCTGTTAGCTGTGCTTTGGTTTTATGCATTGATTTTCGGATAGATAGATTGAAGGTCTTAATTAACTGAACCTGTGCTTTAAAATCCGAGGCTCTTAGGTTGAACACTTTCTCTGTGCTGATTACATCATATTTACAGTATTCTACCACCTCGTCTAATTCGTCCGGGGTTAGTTTCCTGTCAATGTTAAAAGGTACGGAACTCTCTTTTATGCTCAGACCCATAAACAATTCTAGCTGTTTGAGTGATTTCATCTTGTCCACTGTCATAACATCAAATTGTATTGTATCAATGTCCCCATATCTTTTATTAATGTCCAATGGGTCTGACCCGGTTAAAATCCTCTCACTCGCTGAGAATGGCTCTTCCACATCATTGAGGATACACCCATAAATGAACTTATCGTAGTGGTTACAATTGTACCCTACATAAATATCATTGCTGTGAGCCTTATAAAAATCAATGAGGGTCTCCCTGTCATTGATTATGACAGAGAACTCCTCACCAATCTTAAATACTGCTAGCCAATCAAATTTAAAGACCTCAAAGTCATATATTATCAGCATTTTTCCTCGAATACTTCTTTAATCTTGCAGTTCTGCCATTCTCCCTTGGTTTTCAGTTCAATGATTAACTCTGATTCTAAAGCCTCAATTCCTCTGCACAGTTCCTCTAAGTCTGTGTAAGATGTGAACTTCAGTTCTGTGTGTGATAACTGACCAAGTGTTCTCATAGTCCAAAAGATTTTTTTAGGTTCATCCACGAGATTATAATTGAAAACGAGTCTGTCCTTGAACTCCCCAACTATGACCTTATACCAAATACTTACCATAGGCTTCCCCGATGTCTTAGACTCTGTGAGTTCACATCTTGTGACTTTTACCTCGTATTCTCCGTCCGGGAGGTTTTCAAAATCCCCGCCCGTGTCATTTTTTGCGAGTTCTTCACATTCATTTACTAACTCGTTAATGTCAAACATATTATCAAATTTATTCATATTAACTCCTCCTGTTTATTTAAATAACTCTGTAAATTCTTTTGGGTCAAGATTCATCTTACCCGGGATGTTCTTAGTAAGTCTACCACCATTGAAAAGCCCCTCGCCTCCGTAGAATTCGAGTTCGTGTTCCTTGGTCACTCTGCCAACGAGATGCACCATCCCGGCTAATTTATTGGCTACTTTATCAGCGATATTCGGTTTAATGGCTGTGATTTTATCCCCGGAATACTTGGTTATATCCTTGGTAGCATCCTCGTGGCTTATGAGAATTACATTCTTTTTTAATGTCATTAATCTTCGCATAGTTTCAATGAATTCACTCCTCACAATGTCCCAAGCCTTGAAAGAATCGTCAGACTCGTGACTCCATCCGTGCTTAGAGCAGACAGCATCTCTACACATTTGGTAGATATCGTCCACCAAGTCTATAACTACAGTTTCGAATGTATCGTCTGTCTCAAGTTCGAGGATGATTTCTCGGAACTTATCCCAACCAAAATTGACCTTTAGCATTCTGCCCTCTTTATACTTTTCATCTCTTACGAGGATGTAAGGGGATGTAATAAAATCGACATTCCCATCTGTATTGATAAAGAGAACATTATCGAACTTGTCGGCGAAAGTGGTTTTTCCACTGAATGGTTGACCGTACAACCAAAGGTTGAAGTTCTCAATGGTTGATACATCTTTTCTCTTGTTTTGTGGTAATAACATCAAATATATACCTCCTGTTTTAGTTTTGGAAAATTTCGAGCCTCTGAGACTCGTTTTAAGCGATTTTTTTTCGAGGGGTCGATATATTATACCCCTAAAATGGTGTAAACCCGTCTATATAATAGCCATTTACCGGAATGATTATTGGAGGGTTTTTATGTGCCCACTCTCTGACCCTCTCCAAGAACTGCTCCTCAGACTCGGTCTTCTTGTGTTTGAGTTGACACCTTGGAAACCTAACCCAATAGCACTGTACATCCGAGAACCCACATTCTCGAAACTCAGTGACCCAATTGTCAAAAGTAGTTATCCCAGACAGGTCTTTTAGTCTATCGTCTATGTCAAATCTGAATAAATCAAAGTGATTTGATTTACCATCATAACCCGCAAGGTCTACAGATTCGTTCCCCATTTCGAAATCACTTTCAAGGACATACTCCTCATTGAACTTCTTACAGAATTCTTCGTATAGAATCTCCCTGTGAACCATTGCAATTTCATATTCTTTTATAGTGTACTCTCTCCAAGTGTCACCCCTCATTAAGATTCTTACGAAGTCATCGTGATTATGATTTATGACATAGTCCGTGAAAGCCTCTTTCCTAAACATCGTCAACCCTCTTAACACATTCTTCAAAATACTTGAAACCCTCGCTGATTATCTCTTTAACAATAAAATTACAGTTTACATCAGACGGGACTTTAAATAATCTTCTAAAATCTACCATAGGACATTTACTGCAAGAGTCTACCTCGTGACACAAACAGCCCCAATTAAGTGTGATTTGGAAAGCCCTCAGAGTATTGAGTCTCAGTTCTTCAAAATCGTTATATTCTGCTTTGAGCCAACTAACCTTATTCTTCCCACATCCGAGTCCTCCATCATAAGCACTAAAGAACACACACTTAGTACAAGGAGTTCCCGCACATTGTCCAATGTTGCCGGTATCATCTAATGAGAATGATGTGGTGTTCAATGTATCTTTAAATTTTTCCCAATTGGTCACTTCTATTCCTCCTCTACAATTTCAACATTCTTTAATGTTGCGTGATAACTTAATATTGATTTTTTCCACAATGTGACAGCATCTTCTTCACTGTCTGCCTCTACTGTCCGGGTGAATTCATCAATAAAAGGTTCTACAGTATATTTAAATCTGACTTTCATATTTTACCTCCTTAAAATTTTTATATATGGGGACAGCTTGCACCCTATCCCCATAAACAAGAATTTTAAATCAAGAAAATGTTTGGATATATTTTACCCTGTATTTTTTTTGAATTGATATGATGTGATATGAAAATTTATGTTTTTACTTTATGTAATTTTAGCCATAGCTGATATAAAAAAATGAACTAGGAGTATCTCCTTTCTACCCGTCTAGTCGGGATTTTACTATTAATTAAATATAACTGATTGGTTAAAATGAATGAATTTTCTTGTGATGATAAGGAGTAAACCTCCTTTCGTTTTATAACTTTTATTGATTGTAAAATCTCTCCATTAATAGAGAGCGATACCTCCTTTCGCTAGATTTATGAAAATTACTTTGGGAGTATGCTTAACTCCACAGGATACACCCTCCCGGAGGATGTACCCAAGCAATTAAGCATTGTCAGTATACAGGTCAAAATCTTGACAGCTTTTGCACTCGTTAGAGCCAAGCAAAGCACACTGTATACATATTTTGTGAGTCATTTACTGTCCCCCATTCATTTTTTTAACTCCATCAATAGAGAATGATATCTCATCCCCCGCCTTGGTAGTTATTCCGAATCTCTGTTTATAGTAGTATAATTCTTTAAGTTTTCCCGGGTCTGCTACAGCCCTCTCAAGTTCCCGGGACACCACCTTGTTAATGGCTTCATTTTCTGATTGAGCCACTACCCAAGAGTCATAGGTATTAACTGATTCATTTACTTTTTTTCTGCACAATACTTTATAATACATTATTTCGCCTCCTGTTTATAGGTTATCTCTCTAATGTGACAACTAAGTGTCAAGTCAGTTACGTTTTCAAGGTATCCGGGGCACTCTTTAGAGTGCCTCTCCCGGTCTTGGTATTGACTTAAAATTCGATGTAGTCTGAGCCGTCCCAATAAAATGTTGCTCCTGTGTCACAGATAAATCCATCAATCTGATTCATTCCTACATAACCTTTCCATTCGAGTGAGTATTCGCCCTGTTTGAGTTCTTCTAAAACTGCTACTTCGTTAAAGTGTGCTTTTAATTTAGATTCAACCATTCTCATTACCATTGTTTTATAACTCTTCATTTTAATTCCCTCCGTATGTGTGTTTGTTTTTCTCTATCTGATGTAATAAGAATACCATAACAGCACCCGGAGGTCAATACTCTTTTTAAAGTTCACAAAACGTTCACAAAAGATATTTTACAGGTTTTTCAAGAATAACTCGTCTGAATAGTCTTTTTTCAGTGCGAGAGATTTGTATATATCTTCCTCAATTGTCCCGGACATTATCAGTTTATAATATTTACAGTTCTGTCGCTGTCCTATCCTGTGTATTCTCTTTTTACTCTGTTCATAGAGTGCAGAGGAATAACAGGGACTCAAATATATAATAGTGTCTGCCTCCTGTAAGTTCAAACCTGTAGCCCCGGCTTGGTATTGGACACATAAGACCCCGGACTCATCCTGTTTCCATTGGTCTACATCTTTTACTTTACCATTGCAGATATACATTGTTTTTTCTGACAGCCTGTTCCACTGTCTCAAATTGTTTAATTCTGCATCAAAGTTATAAAAGACTATGAGTCTCTTGTCTGTGCTTTTCACGAGGTCACAGTAAGCCGATTTTTTACCAAGTGAGGCAATCTTCCGAAGTCCTATCACCTCGGCTATGGAACTGTTCCCGACCATCTCCTCCTCATTAACTGTGACTATTAAGTCCTTTTTAAATCTGCTATAATCCCGGGACTTACTTACCTTAATATCAATGTCTATCTGTTCCGGGAGTTCGAGACACTCAGAGGATTTCAAAAAGTCACAGCCCATATTCTTACATAACTGTTTTAGAGAATCTACATTCTTATAGCCTGTAATCTTCCTAGTCTTGATTCCCGGTACAAATTCAACTATAGCAGTATTAACATAGAAGTTATAGAACTTGCTCTTAGTTCCTCCCCATCCTAAAGCCTTGAGTTGAGTATATAAGTTCTCATAGTGCCCGGAATCGGGTGTCCCACTCAGAAGAATTACATTCCTGTTAGGAGTGATATATTTAAGTATGTATTTCGTTCTCTTGGAGCGGTCGTTCCCAATGTTCTGTGATTCGTCTATTATAACTGTGTCGTAATCCTCATACCATCCTGGCTCTTTTCTCCATATGGACTCATAGTTGATTATTCCCCAATTATTTACAGGAGCATCAATTCTCAGATTATCACACCTGTGACCATTGGATTTTAGTTCCTCGACCCACTGAGGGATAACAGAGAGAGGGCACACTATTAATATTTTAGTCCCAATCTCTGAGGCTTTTACAAAAGCTGTGCGGGTTTTCCCTGTGCCCATATCCCAAAAGAATGCACAGGATGTGTACTGAGAGAGCCGGTCTAGACCCTCTCTCTGATGTGCATATAAGTTCATTCAGCGACCCTCCTATAATAAATGTTCTTGAATTCTTTACTGATTTGCTCTCTTAATCTTGTCACTCGTCTGATGGTTAAATCCTTGACAGCTGGGTCACATCGTCTGAATAAAAGGTCATTGATTCTGAGTTTGTCCTCGTCAATCTCAATATCCGTAACACTTACGAATAACCAATCTGCATACATTCCTCTTGGTTTTACTTCACCCTCAAGGTATTTTCTCACCCTCTCCGAACTGCAATCTATCGATTCAAAGGACATTGCACAATCACTCTGTGTATCCCAAAACTTATATAACCCTCCCGGACTTATACCTAATACAGGTTGGTCGTTCTTCTTGGTAAATCTAATAATCATATTACAGCCTCCTTGCGAGATAGTCTCCTATTTTATATACTACTGCTACAAATACAACCCCACAGACCATAAGGGCTACAGGATTCATACTCATTAATAATTCATAGATTGTAGACCCGTACCACATCTAAAACCACCTCCAAATTCCTACACTGTCTGTGTTTCCCTCGTTTAAGTGTATTGTCTTGGCTTTCGGGATTACATATACATTTACCCCGGTACACTTTCGAATGATTGACTCTTCGAGTGGCTGATATAATCTCATATATGAGCCATAGCCCTCTGCGACCTTGTCGTATCTTTTCAAACCATAGTTATATCTTAATAAGTCATATCTACAGTTTAATTTAGGCAGAATCTCTTCTACATCCTTTACCTTTAAACCATCCCATACTCTTTTAGGAGTCTCAATAATAAACATTCTAGTCTGTCACCTCCTCGATGCCCTCATCGATAAACTTTCCTATTCTGTTAAACAATCTTACACAATCTGAGTCATACCCGTGGAAACCACATTCGCTACAAGGGGTGTCCACAAATTTGTCACAATCGTAATTAATAAGGAAGTCTTTTACAAGTTCTCCAAGTGATTTTTTCGGCTCTGTGTATTCTTTTCTCAGCCATTGCATTTTCTGAGCATCGCAGACCTCAAGGTCAAATTCACAATCATTACACAAGATTTCATTACAGTAGACCGGGTCTCCTCTTTTCTTGGACACTCCAAAATGTGTAGTATTTAATTTGTTGTAATAATCAAAGTTTGTCAAGCAAACCACCTCCATATATTTTTATCGTTCCTAAGCCCTATTTCCCCATTTTTAAGGATTACTTTTAATCGTCCGGGCTTTATTAGTTTTTTTCTTATTTCGCTCTGAGAGGGCTTGTAGACCCCTCCCTCGCTGTTTTCTATATAGTCAGTAGACCAATACTTGATTTCGGCTCTCCTGTCCATTATTCGTCCTCCTCGTCCGAGATGATGTTATTAAGCAGCTTTTCGAATACTATTCCCATTCCTGTAAGACCAAAAATGATACAGGATATCATCACTGTAAATCCTAACATTATTTCACCTCCTATTCGATATTAAAGTTCTCTGTATACTCTGCAACCGGATACAGCTTAATAAACACTTTCACGGTCTCGTTGTAGTCCATTGGGATAACTTCGTTTGTAGCCTGTGTGATTTTACCCTCGCTGTCAAACTTGTAAGTCACTGCCATTGTAAACCCCTCGAACTCTGTTAACTCGATTTTGAACTCTTTTGTCTTAATCTCCAATACTCTATACATTATCTGTTCAGCCCCTCTCTATATACTTCTTCTGTGCATTCTGAGTAAATTACATCCCCGTCTTCACAGAGAAAAACTGTCTTATATTCTACTCCGTCTCCCCAATCTGTACATTTAAATCTCCAACCAAAGTTATACTCGTCAAGTGTCACCTCATAACCTGTGACCCATCTGTAGGACTCTTTTAACTGATTTCTAAACATTCTGTATACTGTTCTATTCATTTTACACCTCCTGTTATCTGGAGGGGTTCGACCCCTCCCCTCTCTCTAGCATTCTTCTACGAAGAACATTGCGTTTTTGCTTACGAATGCGCCGTATACGTCTGACCATTTAGCGTTTCCGATGATGGCTCTTACGTCCTTGCCGTTGTAACCTCTGCCGAAGTTTTCTTTGCCTGATACTGTGTACTTTTCTACTGCGTATGTCTTGTCCTTTGATAATCTCATTTTTACTACCTCCGTATGTGTGTTTGTTTTTCTCTATCTGATGTAATAAGAATACCATAAGTGAATTACCATTGCAACACTTTTTTTTTAAAGTTCACAAAACGTTCACAAAACTTTTTTCCCGGACACATCTTAGACAGGTCTAGACACATCTTAGACAGATTGACCCTCTAAGAATGTTGAAATTTCAACCCTCTTGCCACTTGTACACATTAGACAGGTTATTTCGGAAAACTTTTTTATTTTTTCTCTATAGGGGTTTTTATAAATTCTAAACACTTTTTTTCTCTATTTATCTATCTAATCTATCTATTTATTATTTATTATATATATTTAAATAGTATATATAGTATATAATAAATAATATATAATATAATAAAACAATATATAGTATAGTGAAAATTCCTAGACAGGTCTTAGACAGTTCCTAGACAGGTCTACTCTTTTGGTCAATGTGTCCCACACCCTCGGAGGCTAGAGTTTTTTAACCTAGTGGGCAATTATGACAGGAAACTAAAAAAGGCTCTTAAATCCAATCTGAAAGCCTCACTCGTCTATATTCCCGGTCAGTTCTGACCCCCTCTTTTTTCAATGGTAAAAAACTGCCAATCAATTTCCATTTATTCCCATTTCTCCACATTTCTGTCACAGATTGTCACATAAAAGACATATTACAATTACCACATATTACCAATTACTTACATATATTAGCATATCTCTTCCATTTATTACCATATTTTTTCCATTTATTCCCAATTACTTACATATATTACCATATTTTTTGTCACACAATGTTCACATAATATCCTAGTAACATCTCTGTAATAATTATGTAATACTCCGGGATAAATAAAAATACACCCCTATATATATAGGGGTGTATCCTGTTTTGGTATACTATATATAGATAAAGACTCTTATTTTAGATTATAGAGTACTTTTTAAAGAGGTGGACTTATCTATCGACCACCCCTAGAAAAATCGCTCAAAAAGGAAATCAGAGCCTCGAATTTTCCCGGTTTTCGCCTTTTTCTAATTGGTTGGAGTATGGCACTCAAGTTCAATGTCTATGAGTCCTCCCTTGGTCAAATCTGTAGTAATACTCATTACTCGTCCTGTATGCTCTCCAGCTCCAAGGCTTACGATGTCTCCAAGTTGAATGTCATAGTTAGGCAGTAGTTGAGTATTTACATAATATCTACTATTCACATTGGTGAACAATATATAACACATCTGTTCCCGGGTGACTACAGGAGTAGTGAGTCTCATATCCACTTCAAGGGTGTTATTGTCAGTATAGAACTGCGATGATTCATCGAGCCAATGAGGATAGGCGAACCACTGAGTCCAAGTGTCCTGTATCGCTCCCTCTGTAAAGTAGTTCCCGGACAGTATTAAATCTGTGCCTCCTGTCCACTCTCCGTCCTGCTTGAAGTAGGTGTGCTGTGAGTCACTAGGTCTCTTACTTGGGCATCCGTCTAGGCTCATCTCGAATCCTCCCGGACTACTAGATGTAATAAACCTGTTATTTCTCCAAGTGTCATTCTGCTTGGTGTAGTATTTCCAATAGAACTCCGAGTCTGCCTCGTTCCACACCCTCAGAGTGTCTCCCTGTAAATAAGCCTCGTTGAATGAGTCTGCATAGGATGTATACTTGTATTTTCGGATATAGTCCGAACTAGAATCTCCCTGTTCCCATTTGATGGTGTAGTCTCTTATGAGAACTCTATCAACTGTTTTATCATTCTCTGAGACCTTACGACCGAATATCTCCTCGGCATCTGTTATATTATGGTCAACCTGTCCCGGGATAGTCAGTGACTTAAAGATTAACTTTCCTGTCCTGTCTGTTATAGGGTATTTTCCGAGTGATAGTGCGACCTGTTGTACAGCCTGTCTAAGGTTGAATTCCCAAGGAATCAGACCGATAATTGAGTAAGTATCGTCCACATTCAGAAAGCTGTTGAGTTCCTCTTCTCCTGTGTCCGTCTGCCACTCGTACTCCTCAGTATATGTGTATATATTTTTTACAGCATCTAAGGAAGTATGACCCTCGAACCAATCACCCCTACTAACTCTATTAGCTAATTTATATGACCTGTCATAACCTGTGAGAGACCAAGTGCCATTATAGTAGTTTACTATACTATAGGCGAACCATTCCCCATAAGGTCTGCCCTCATCATCGTAGGCAGTAAAAGGTTCTCTTTTATTGATGCTACAAGTCCCAATTCCCATTAAATCAATTCTATTTGACTTATATGTAAAGTAATCACATTCTTCATTTATTTTACATTCCGTAATAGTGTTTGATATCAATGTCCCGGTATATACTACAAACTGAGAGATTCCATATAATGTATTATGATATTGTTCTGAGTCCTTTAATACTATCCCGAACCTGTACCCTAATTCTCCTGTAAAGTCCTTGTATGTGCCCTCGTAGGTCTGACCCGCTCCAAGTGTTCTTTTATCATCCTCTATCTGTACCCACTCTGTCCCGGTATAATACTCAGTGATACAATGTATCACAATGGCAAATTGTAGAGGGTTATGGGTCTTAATCTTAACTGATGTGTTCTGAGGAATTTCCATTGTAGTAGTATATATGGACAGGTCTTCTCCGTCACCTTGCCACTTAGCAACTAGTTTCCCATCCATCGGGATGTTCTGTCCGTCCGGGTAGAAGAATGGGGCTACTGATAATTGAGTCCATTCCGTGTAATCTGTATATAAATTATCCTTTAGAACCTGTCTGTCATTGTACGGGCTTACAGCATTCTCGATTCTAAAATCTATATTTTTTATCGTCCCTTGTAATATCTGCAAAGTTACACCTCCCATACTCTCGGCAATGCTGAGAATGTAGTTCCGTCAATTGTATACTTGGCAGTATTCATAAAGAGCCAAGACCCGCTCACAACTAATTGACCTGTTTTAAATGTATATAGAGCCGGGCTACAAATATAAGTTCCATTTGTGTTTACATTGAATCCCCCACCTATGGCACATCTGTAATTTATCCCACTGTTGACATACATTGAGCCATTTTCCCCAATGAATGGAGTATATAACTCACTCGGAGGGTTGACCGGGTAAAGGTCACTCACTCTGTTAGAGTTTGGCTGTCTGCCTGTGGCTGTGGATGTGTTCAAGGTCTTACGAGCCGATGTAGAGACAGTTACTCGGGTTGAGCGATTCTGAGCCGGAACAGTGAATGATGGTAAAGTGTTAAATACTGTGATTTTAGC
Source organism: Cylicocyclus nassatus (assembly GCA_958299035.1). Lineage (NCBI taxonomy): Eukaryota > Metazoa > Nematoda > Chromadorea > Rhabditida > Strongylidae > Cylicocyclus > Cylicocyclus nassatus. Next base: position 34,642 of record CATQJL010000347.1, read on the forward strand.
CGACACACTAGACCCGGATATCTCACCATATGTAGGGGCATAAGGGGACGAAGTATTCACGGATGTAACACCCTTGTAAAACTTGCCAAATGATGTATCATACTCCCCACATATTGGATAGACAGCACTACAATAATAAGTCCTGTTTGGTTTAATCTGTACAGCAATTAACCTGTTCTGATGATATACATTGTTTGTCTCGCTCGACCAATCAACCCGTGAAGTGGCACAGCCTACAACGGGATGAGGAAAACCCGAACCCGAATACTTACCCACACAAGAGGAAAAATATACATAGTTCCCGGAACTCGGTACATATAAATATAAATCTTCCCAAGTCTTGACCTCAACTTCTGTAGCCTCATCCGGTACCCAAGGATTTACACTATATAAGTAGTTGACCCCTTGCATAGTGGTTGAGTCTGTACCTATCATTCTTGGTTGTCTGCTGACTATTTCCGGGAGTCTCTGAGCCTGTACAATTACATTTGCACTCCCTACAGTAGGATAAGATATGCTGTGAGAGTTCGGAGTTCTTGTGAACTCGTATGCAGAGTCCCTCATATTAAATCCTACGGATGTTTTTACCATCTCACTATCTGATTCAAATATCTTACCATAGTTATACTCTTGCCATACATTTTCTAACTCCGGGGAATATGGATTATTGCGTATATGTTCCTTGTACTCTTCAAAAGTGGTCGGAGTGTCACCAAGATTATATCTCTTAATTCTCAATTGACCCGCTCCTTTCAAGTGTGATAGTCATATCTAGCAAGTCCCATTCGAAGTCATCGTTCTTGACCTTGTTTGCACTAGTCTGACCTAATTTGACATAGCACACACCCTCATTCACTCCATTATAAATGAACTCTATAATATCCTTTTGTTTCTGTGAGAGGGCAACTAAGTAAGCCACTTCCCCGAGGATAGTTCCCGATTCAGTAGTTTTGTCACATCCAAGAGTGAGAGTGAACTCTTCTCTCATCGCTCTAATGTCCTCGTGTTTTTTCCCGTCCATTGTCGTAACTTGGTAATTATACTCGACATCTAATCTCCTAGACAAGGTCAAGAGAGCCGGGGCAATGTCAATAATGCTGAATCCCCTTTCCCCGTCTATGCTCGAGAAACACTTGAGTTCTATACTTGGCATATAATACCTCCTATTCATTATCTAATCTATTAGATTAGATATCTAATCTATAATATTATCTTATCTAATCTATATTATTATATATCTAATCTCAAGGATTAGCAAGTCACCTACCACATAAGTAAGTTTAATACTTTAGCACTTTAAAATTCTAACACTTTAACGTGTTAAAACTTTAAAATTCTAACACTTTAACGTGTTAAAATGTGTTAAATGGTAGGTTTAATGCTTTAGCACTTTATCACATTAAACCATCCTACAATGTAGGTTTATTTATTTAACACTTTAACGTATTAAAGTTACCTACTATGTAGGTTTATTACTTTAACTCGGTAAAGTGTATTATTGTATTAATACAGTTTGTATAATTTTTAACAATCCGATAAGCACTTTTTAACAATATAGTGCATATTTTTAACAATCTTTTGTTATGCATATTTTACACAAATATTCGCAAAGGTCAAACAAGGTCAAACTTTTTTACAGCGAATTTCCATAATATGGAATTGTAATCGTTTACAGACCATTATTTTAGGGGCTGTGAAAATCGAAAAATCGCTTAAATCGAAGATTAGAGCCTCGAAAGGCTATTTTTAACCTAGCCATATTAGTTATCGATAAAGTAAAAAAGTCTTTAATATAGGCATTTTAGCCCGTTGGTTTTATGCATTTTTTCTGTATATTTATTCATTTTTATGCATAAAGTTAATGTTTTTAACAATCTCGGTTTTTATGGTAGAATGCCCCTGTAAGCCTCCGAGATGCCCTGTGCTGAGTTTTAGTGTATACCCGATTAATGGTATTAAGTGCCCTTGAAAAATCGCTTAAAAGGGCACTTTTTTTCTAGTCAAATTGTATTAGCCTATTTTTATTTTCGATTTTTATTTTCGATTTTTATTTTTCTCTGTTCTGTTCTGCTGTAATCATCGGAGCGAGTAATCTAGCTAAGTCATTGGTTGTCATAGTGTCCCAAGTGAGGCGGAAGTCCAAGTGGACTTGGTTGTCGTCAAATCCTAACCTCTTGAACTCATCTACTTTCATAGTCTGTAAAAGAGCATCCTTGAGAGCATCCGGGAGGTCTTTAAGTTTTTCCAAGATTTCACTATACATCTTATCTGCATCCCCGTTAACATCACTAGCAAGGCCAGAGAGATTCTGTCTCGCTGTTGTGCCTCGTGTCCATAAATCCATCTGTTTAGCGAAAGCCTTGTCACCCATCTTCAAATATTTTTTCGCTACTTCGAGGGCTGTTTCCGGGTCAAGGTTTAATAACTGTTGGATGAACTCTACAGGCATACCCTTTTCGAGTAAGCTGTTGAGGACTCCCGGTAATTGTTCCATTGCCTTGACTTGGGCTTTCTGCTGTTTGTATGTGTCCTGTATGTCGAGAGTTCCCTTACTGTAGGAGTTCTCCACTTTCTCCAAGTAGGACTCATAAGCCTTGTTAACATCCTTTTGAATGTTGACCATCTGCTCTTGCTGTCTCTTTAAATCCTCGCTTTCCTGTTTTAACTCCTCTTCTTTTTTCTTGGCATCCTCTAAAGCCTTTTCATAACTCTTATATTCGTCTGACAGTTTAAATAATGCGTCCTGTGATTGTTCATAGGCAATTTGGAGTTTTTCATTTTCAAGGGCTGTTTTACCTGTTCCGAGTTTGGCTTTATTTTCCTCAACCTGTATTTCAGCAAGTCTCTTTTGCCACTTCTCTGCGTTCTCATCTAAATACTTGTATTTATCTGATAAACCATCATAAACGTGAGCGAGTTCTTCAGCATTTTTCTTCGCATCCTCGTTCAATCTAGATAAGAGAGAATTAAACGAGTTTATAAAAAGATTACTAGCTCGGTTAAATCCATTGGACAATGCAGACATTAAGGAACGACCAAGTTTAGCGAAATCTTCAATTAATAAGGCTAGATTACTAGAATTTACATCAGTTTGGAATATGTCTGTGTTCCCGTTCGCTGTGCCTCCGTTAGAGTCACCAAGAAGACCGGTCGAGACATTGGACAGAGCCGACCTCGGGGACTTCTTACCCCCTCCACCTGTGGCGAAGTCCTGTATTTTATTGAATACATTTTTAATAGTGGTTGTAATTGTCGCAGACATTGTGCCCGTGAAAGTTCTAGAACCGAGGTTATTAGACCCGGAAAAGAAAGCACTCTTAATCTTAGAAATCGCCCCGGAAATAGTAGTCAATGCACTAGAGTGGTTAACATCTGCCCCAATAGTCCCGGACATATTCTTGTTGCCGAGTTTGTCTCCCTTGCTGAATACCTTTTGGATACCTTTTACAGCCGATGTTATTTTCGCTTTAGCGGGTGCATCAGATACAGTAGCATCAACTTTCGCCTCAACTTTTGACGTGGCTGTAGTATGTTTGTTCTCTATGGTTTTAGCGAACTCATCAACTTTGTTATTTACCTGTGTTCCCGCATCCTCCATTCCTCCGAAGTCAACTTCAGTAAGAATGTCCATTATGACCATAGCCTGTTTTGTATATTCTTGGTCGTCCGGGAATTCAGTTTCCAAGAGTTCTTTTATCTCTTGGTCTCCCATACCATCTTCACGGGCTTTTATAATAAAATCGCAGAGTACATCGACCTTTTCCTCGCTGAGGCTTTCGGAATCTCCTAGTATGCTCTTTACCTGTTCGAGGGCTTGTTCTTTCATTTCCCCGGTATTAGTTACTTTGAAATTACCCTCAGCATCAAGTTCAAAACGTACATTAGAACCATAGTCTTTGAATGATTGGTTTATCTCGTCAATTATCGAACGGGCTGTATCCATATCCCCGGACTTGAGAGCATCTCCGAGGGCTTTGTCCCAATTCGCTCTAAGCTGAATCCCGGCATCGTGGAAGTCCATATAATTGACTTCGTCATTTATAGCATCTGTTATCTGTGTGGTTATGTCTGTGGCGAATCTGTGTGCTTGTTTTTCTGCATCAGTTTTCCCCATTCCTGTATCAATTAAACCCTGTAATACATCCCCGAGAGCCTCGACCGTTCCGTCTGCTATGTCCCAAGCAAAAGAAGATATATGAATCATTACATCTGCAAGGTCTATACTAGATATCGCATCCCCTACAGCTGTAATTAATGACGGGGCTATCTTTTCAATTACAGGCATTAAATTTGTGGCAAAAGTCCCCACACTTTCGAGAAGTGCATCCGTAGTTTCTGTGATACCCTCACCGCTAGCCATAGCAACTTTGAAATTATCCCAAGATTTTTTCATCGAGTTGAAAGACCCCTCTAAGGTGGTCGCCGCCTCCTGTGAGGTCTTACCTGTTATGTTGAATTGGTCTTGAACTACTCCTATAGCATCTATCAAGTCAGCGAGATTCCCCATCTCGTACTTCTGCCCACTGAGTTTTTCTGCATCTTCGAGAAGTCTCTCCATCTCGGCTTTTGTCCCACCATAGCCAAGTTTAAGGGAGTCTAACATTGCATAATTGCCTCTAGCCATTGATTGATAAGCCCTCTGCACTTCGTCCATAGAAGTTCCGAAAGTATTAGCATTATCACTCATCTGTATTACAGCCTTGTTGACATAGTCCGCGGCTTTTTCTGTAGACCCTAAGTCTGATATTAACTTGGCTGAAAAATTGGAGGCTGTAGACATATATTCATTAGCAGATAACCCCGCAGTTTTAAAAGCCTTATTTGCATCATTTAACACCCTTGTGGCATCCTTGCCAAATAACTGCTGAATACCTCCACTCAACTGTTCGAACTCTGAGTAAGCCTCTACACAAGATTTCCCAAAGTCATACACTTTTTTACCAAGATAGGCGAATGTAGTAGCTTTAGCGAGTTTACCCATATACCCGGCAAACTTACTCGTTCCATCATTTACACCTTTTATATTACCCTCTAGGGACTTGGCATCCCCCTTAATTTTGTTTAGCGAGTCACTGACATTCTCATTGGCATTAATATCTATTGTGATTGTACCATCAGCCAATGTTCCCACCTCCTTTTTTTAATCATCTACAAGAGGATATAACTTTTTAAGTCTGCTGTATGCCTGTACCTGTTCTCTCGGGATGTTCGAACCTCGGCTTACCAAGACATCACTTAATAATGATGGTTTTCTAAGGTCAGACATCATCCACACCAACTCAAACCAATGAACATTATCTTTAAATATGTTGACGTGATATTCCTTTAATATAGCTGTGTAGATAAGGTCTAGGTCATAGTAGTAGTCTATTGATTTACTTTTTTTAGTGTTTGGTTTAGGTCTCCAATCATTAGCACTTACAAAAGTTTTGAACTGTTGGATACCCTCCTCAGCCTCGTGGGGCATAACACCCTTATAAAACCTTAAAAGAGCCTCTATAGGCTCTGTCTTGAACATCTCCATAATCTCAATAATCTTTATGCAGTTTGTTTCGACCGGATAGTCTATCCCCTCAATGTTTACGGCTGTTACTAATTTCATTTACTACAATCTCCATTTTCTTTATGATATAATCAATAATCTGTGTGAGTCTGTGCGTAGTCATTACTCGACCATCGAGAATAGTTTCCACTGCTGACTCATCCTCTAACAGGTCATTGATGAACTCGTCTAATCTCATTTTATCATCTTTAACATACTCCCCGAGTTCAGCAAACTTCTTGCAGAATCCTTCCGGGTCGTCAATTACATAACTCTTGTTTTTAAAATTGAATTCTAAGTCCTTAAATTCAAACATCATTTTACCTCCTAAAATAATCATAAAATAAAAAGGTCGTAGTCCCGGAATTAGACTACGACCTTATAGGCATATATTTAGTGTTTAGAAAAAGTGCAATACTCTAAAATTATTGTCTTTAATTATGATACCTCACTATTCACCATCTGTAAAGTCTGTTACACCTTTGAATTCGTCATAAACATATTCTGTGGCATTTTCCATCTCGTCTTCACCATCATATTCTGTAGACTCGTCAAAAGCAATTGGAGTCCAAGTAAATGTTTTAGAACCACCCGAGTTAACAATCTTTAACTTTCCGTGCTCTCCGTCACCCTGTGCATTAAGGTTACCACTGATTACAATTTCTTCGCCTCCACCACCTGTCATTGAGGCAACTTCAATGGCTACTTCAAATTTTCTACCAATATATTCTACTGTACCGGCTACAGGTGGAGTAGTTTGGTCACCCTTGAACTTTTCAAGTCTGTAATATTCTACAACTGCATCTTCACCAACTACACCATTACGGGCAACATTATAAATTTTTCTAATTGCATTTTTAGACCAAATAAAATCTGTTGAGAATGAAAAACTTCTTTCATATCCTGTTGTAGTGGTTGTCTGTGAGGCATCGCAGATATACGCTTTAGATTCTGTCTGAGCATTGGTATTCTCGTCTAAAGCTGTAAAGCCCTCACCAAGCATCCCCCAATGTTTGACTTCTGCTCCCCCGGTAAACGTGCTCCAACACATCCAATCCTGTATGTTATTTCTAATCAATTTATATCACCTCTCTGAATGAAAATTTAAACTGCATCACCCATCTACTTAATGTTGTGTCTGCCTGTGCCAAATATCCGTCATTAACGAGTTCAAAAGACAGTGGAAAGTGTTTGTCGTCCCATTCTCCCTTGCACAGATTCTCAACAAGAAAAGTTTTGACATTCCTAAAGAATGTATAAATCTCGGCTTGTTCTTCTATGTCCTCGTTATAAGGGAATGTGGCAGACAGGTTATAAGTCTTCTCCATTACGGAAGACCCATTTACATATCTTTTAGCATTGACTGTACCTGTGGAACTCAAGGACACTGAGCCATTGACCCGGGACAGATAGTTGATGTCCACAGGGAGTTCCTTAAAGTACATTTTCAATTTTTCTCTTATATACTCAATGTCATTCATACTACTTCTTTTTCTTACATCCCATTATACTATAATTTCCTTTATCATCTCGGTTAATGTACCCATAGGGAGTGCATCGTCCCAATGTGCCTGTCCTTTATCGTGCCTAAAATCTGCTCTGTAATACTGAACCCCGGCATAATCATAACCATTAGTTCCGTAGGCATCATACTTAATGGAATGCCCCGCCTGTGCCCATCCTCCTGTCAATTGTCCACTTTCGACCGGTACGACCCCGGCTTCTGTACCAAGATTACCGACACATTCTACAGCGTGACTATAAAAAGCCTCGTTCAGTATGTTGTGTTTGTCGCAGATTCCTTGTGGGTCTATATCAACCACAACGTGTATACTCATTATCTCTCATCCTTACCACCTATTGCGTGTATATGATTGCCACAGTTACGAACCTCTCGAACCTTAAAATATCTGTCAGTAGATACCCTCAGCACATCTTCCGGGATAATGTCTGCACTAAGGTTAAAGATTCTTGCGTTCGTATTGTCAGCATAATAACCCGAGTATGATTTCACATCGTCAACATAATTGTCTACATCCGGGTCATATACCTTACGAACTCTCTCTATACCCACTCTATTGAGCGACAATGTACCCACCTCTTTACACAATCTGCTATCCCGGAACTAAATAAAGTTGATGTCATATCAAATCTTGTGTAGCTGTACCCGTCTGCACTTTCGCTCTTGTAAGTTCCACTAACCCTGTTCGAATCGAGATAGTCCACAATTTCATAAAGTGCAAATCTATTTGACTTAATGTCTGTGTTGAGTCCGTATTCATCGATATACTGTTCTGCACCAATCATATACTTATTATAGAGGACTTCAGAGAGAGTACCTCCGAAGTCCACTGTATATTCATTATATGTGCATCCGTTATTTCTTTTCAACATCTTTCTCAACTTCGACCTTTTCGACCTTTTCCACTGAGTTTCCGTCCTGTGGTTTGATGATTGCAACTGCGTGTTCCGGACTAATCATTGTATAATTGTAGAGGATATCAACTGAGATAGTTTCTTTTTTATACTGAATGTCATAGTCTCTTACGAGTCTCAGTGCAATGCCGTTATAAGATACAGTAGCACTCTGTGAGTTATCACCCGCCGGAGCAAGTAATGGTCTAGTTACGAATGCGAGTGCATCTCTGTGGAATGCGAATGATAAATCAGCATCTTCAATTTCAACACTCTGTGGAGTTGATGCGAGAACCTCGTTGAATAATACATCGTAACCACCACTGACATTAGCTTTAACTTCTTTGATGATGTAGTGTTTATTATCGATTAAGGCAACATCTCCCGGAACTGCTGTGCAGTTATCACAGTGGATACCGAAACCGCCCTCAATTACTGTAATAGTTCCTGTGATAACGTGTGCCCCGTTTGACTTAGGCAGAGTCTGTGCTACATAGTTATTCAGACCAAATACAGAGCCAATTTCACCCTGTCTCAGTGCTGTTGATGTACCCGCCTCATTAACCTTTACGAGGTTGCCAACTCTTGTGAAGTCTGCATCTGCTTTGGTATTCCATACAGCATTTCTATTTTCGAGTGGTGCGAGTGCATCATTCATAATGAGTCTAAGGTCTGAAAAATCGTCAAGGTCATATGGTGTAGCATCCTTAATCATTTTGCCTCTTGACTTGGCTACCATACCGAGACCATCATTGTTAACTTTTCTAGCGAGGGCTACAGCCATACCATCAATAATTTCATTGAGTTTAGCATCACCCATATTCATAGCCATTTCGAGTGCCCCTACTGAGACAGACACATCAGAGATTTTATCTAATGTGATTGTCACTGAATCTTCGTGAATGTCCTGTGTCTGAATTCCGGCATCCTCTGAAAATTCATTTGCTACAAAATCAAATGGTTTTCTAATCTGAATTTTAGTACCAAGACCATTTACAAATTCATTTGCATAGTCCTTGTATGTTAACTGTGGCATAAGAAGATTTTCTAAAAATCTAGGTAACATTCTCTGACCAATCTTTTCTAAATTAATATAACTGTTTGCCAATGTAAAAACCTCCCTTACTTACCATCCCAAATTCTTACAAGCATCTTCAAAAGTCTTTTTATCTGCGAGTTCATCGTCCTTAAAAGAGTCCGGGTCGGGATTAGGTGACCCGCTTTTCTTCTGATTTGTAAAGAAGTTAGAATGATTTTCCTTGAACTCCTTGATTGTATCATCAAAACCAATGAGTTCGTTATCATTGTTAAAAATAAAGTTATCCTTGCCGATTTTATAGAGTGCGAAGTCCACATCTGTGCAATTAGCCTGTTCTAATGCTGACTTTATTTTTCTCTCTCTAGTTTCGGCTTTATTCTGTTCTACTAATGAATCAAATTTACTTTTCCAAGTTTCAAGTTCACTCTTTAAAGTCTCGTTTACTTTTGATACATCATCAGAATCACCAAGTTTTTTAGTCAGTTCGTCCACATTGTTTTTATACTCGTTAATCTCTGTTGACAGTTTTTCGTTTTCTGCCTTGTATGTCTCAATGTCTTTTCCATTCATAGACATTACACTATCGATAACACTTTTTAATGTGTCTGCATCCTCAATGTGTGAACCAAGTAATGTTTTAAGTTCGTCTCTTTTCATAATCTCCTACGGATTTTTACGCCTCCCGGCGATAGAGTTTAAAAAAGTTTGAGGTTTAACGTAACCCCGGACGGAATAAAGATATGTTACATCTTCAAAGTACATTTTATCACTTTAATGTACTAAAGTAAAGTTCTGTTTGACTTTTTTAAAAAAGTATTGACTTCCCGGGTGTCCTATGGTAGAATAAATCATCAAATAAATTAAGAAAGCAAATGCACGGAGGTACACAAAATGAATATTATTGAAATCACAGTTTTACAGAATGAAGAATCAAAAGTTGAATTTACATTATGGTCAGATGGCACATTAAACTATAAAAAAGACAGTTTAACAAGCAATGAAAAAGCAAGAGTGAGAATGACCGGTATTGATTATGAATCATACAACGACATTGCAAACTTTACTTTAAGTCAAATGAGAAAGCACAGCAAGACAACTTGTGAAGTATACTAAGAGCGAAAGCCCCAAATAAGGGGCTTTTTATTTTTCTGC